>JAOVVI020004963.1:0-17008 GCA_028571085.2 Nepenthes alata
GTATTATGTTTTAGATCGTTAATGGTATTTCTATTTGACGGAAGCTTTTGAGGATAAAAAAAAATCTGTTCCGTCACAGGTTCGCCTCTAGCCGGAGGGAGGAGAAGCAATCAAGGCACCTCGCCCGTCTCCTCTAGAGGCCAGAGGAGAGTCTGAAGTGGTTCTTGACCCACTTCATCCCTGAAGCTCGCTGGATTCCCTAACTCTTTGACGAGATAAAGCTCAATGTCTTCAACGCAACGTTGGTCGCAGGGAAATTTTTCAAGCACCTGGCGTACCAATGCTCCAGTCCTTCTGGGAAGTTGAGGACATCGCTCGAGTCTATATCTTGGCCAAGGAGGCCCATGAAGCGAAGCGTCTCGAATGTGTGGACTTCCATGTGGTGGGGCCAGTCGTTGGGAAGAAGAGAAACATAGCTGGTGGTCGCTTCTAGGATTGCCGCAAGCAGCCACGACCTGAGCCAAGCGCCAGGAGGGAATACAAGTTGGTGGCTTCTATTCCCCTAAATGACACCCGCTCAAACATCGTGATGCAAATTAGAGATGAAACGTTCTTGAAGTGGCCCAATGTGTCAAAGAACCCGAAGGCAGGAGACCAGACGAAATACTGTCACTTTCACCAGTCTCTGGGATATAGAACGGAATATTGTCAGACCCTCCAGAAGGAGATAAAAGTCCTAGTCCACCGTGGGCACCTCACACAGTTTCTAATGGGCTCGGGGTAGGCCCCCAGGGCTTCTGAAGACAAAGCTAGTGAGCTGCCAAGGGACCGTATCGCTGTCGGTGTGATCAGCATGATTTAAAGCGGGCCGACCAAGAACAACGGGTAGGGATGACTCGAGCGCGCTTACATCATAAAGGGAGCGAGAGTAGTGGTTAGGAATGATGTCATTAGCTTTAGTAGCGATAATATGACGCATGTAGCCTGCCATTATTTTGACCATGTTGTTGTATCAGCTATCATTTCAGATGGTACGATTCGTTACCAATTGAAATGAGTCTTTCTTGATAATGGAAGCTTTATGAATTTGCTATATCTCGATACATTTTTTAAGCTTGTGTTAAAAATGAACCAGATGAAAACAGCTGAAGGGCTCCTGTATGGCCTGAACAACGAGCCCGTACCCATATAGGGGGAGATTCAGTTAGAGGTCATGATAGAAACTTACCTGGGCATTGCCACGCGAGAGTTAACGTTTCTCGTCGTTGACATGCCGTCCGTCTATAACGCCATGTTGAGTAGACCTTTCCTCACTTCCTTTGGGGCCGTAATATCGATCCATCATCTCAAGATAAAGTTCCTAACCCCGTACGGAGTGGGAGAAGTGCTCGGCAATTAGGTGGTGGGACGAACGTGCCATCTGACCCGAGTCGCTCCAACAGCGCTAGACCGACTAGCTGAGGACTTGGATTTTTGCAACGAAGCTACGTTACAGCAAGCCTAGTCGGGTGAGGCGATCGAGATGGTCCCTCTAGACCCCGCTGAACCTGAGAAGTACGTGCACATCAATGGCTCCCTTTCCGCAACAAATCGCGACTAGCTGGTGAACTTCCTCAGGAAGAATTCTGACATCTTTGCATGGATTACAGTCGATATGCCCAGGATATCGACCAGAGTCATGGTCTACAAATTAGATCTCGATCTCGACCACAAAGCCATCAAGTAGAAATGTTAAAACCACTCCATTGAGAAGCTTATAGCTATGGGAGAAGAAGTGAAGAGACTATTGGACGGAGGGGTTGTAAGGGAGGTCTAGTACCCAGATTGGCTATCCAATGTCATACTCGTGAAGAAGAGTAATGGCAAGTGGCGGATATGCGTTGACTCTACGTCCGGACATGAACTCTCGAGTTTTATGGACGCCTACTCAGGCTACAACCAAATCAGGATATATTCGAACGACAAAGAGCATACCTCCTTTATGACCGACTAGAGAACATATTGCTATAAAGTAATGCCCTTCAGCCTCAAGAATGTTAGAGCGACCTATCAGTGACTGGTGAACAAAATGTTCAAAACTCAGATCGGAAGGAATGCGGAGGTGTACGTCGACAACATGCTCGTCAAAAGTAAAGTAGCCAGCGACCACGTTCATAACCTGGAGAAAACCTTCGAGGTGCTTTGGGCTTATAGGATGAAGCTCAACCTCTCCAAGTGTGCGTTCGGGGTAATTTTTGAAACGTTCCTGAGCTTCATAGAGTTCCAGCGTGGTATCGAAGCGAACTCAAAAAAATTCAGAGCCATTCTAAACATGAGCCCACCATAGACTATGAAGGAAGTTCAGAAACTTACGGGATGACTCGCGGCCCTATCACGATTCCTGGCTAAGTCTGTGGAGAAGTACCCGTCGTTTTTCAAAGCACTCCGAGGAACAAAAGTATCAGGATTTTGGAGGACAGACAAGTGCGAGGCAGCATTCCAAGAACTAAAAACGTACCTCGCCAGTCCATCCCTTCTAAGCTCACCTTCAAAGGACGAAGATCTGTACCTATATCTGGCAGTATCGGATACTACCTTGAGCTCTGTGCTCATCAGGAAGCACGAGAGTGCGTAGCGACCCATGTACTATGTAAGCAAAGTATTGACAACGTGGAGTCCCGTTACCCCCACGCTGAGAGGATTGCATTGGCCCTCATCTACTCTGCGCGAAGGTTGAGGCCCTACTTCTAGGTTCATTGAATCATCGTACTGACCGATTAGCCATTGAAGGTGATCCTTTAGAAACCTGAGACATCCGGATGATTGGTCAAGTGAGCTATAGTGTTAGGCGAGTTCGACGTAGAGTTTCTACCACTGTCGACCCTCAAAGGCAAGGCCCTAGCGGACTTTGTCATCAAGGCGGACACCCCAGCTCTAGACGCCCAGGACAATCCTGAAAAATTGGGTGTGCCGTACACTCCTACGTGGACCCTAAATGTCAATGGATCATCTACCCAGACAGGTAGCGAGGTTGAAGTGGTGCTCAGAACTCCGAATGGGATAGAAATCAAATACTCGGTCATGCTCGCCTTCCCAGCCCCCAACAATGTGGCGGAATACGAAGCTCTTCTTGCGAGGTTCCGACTGGCTAAGGAATGCTCTACGAAAGTGCTAGTTGTCCGCATCAACTCAAAGCTGGTGGTCAACCAAATCCAAGTAGCCTTCGAAGTGTCAAACCCGCAACTCACCAAATACCTAACAAAGGCAAAATCCCAAATCAAGGCATTTGAGAGCTTCAAGATTGAGCATGTCCCGAGGACTAAAAATCTGAAAGCTGACCAGTTGGCCATGACGTTGCGGCGGGATCCCTAGAGTAGTACACTAGGTGCATGCGGAAAGTCCTGGCCTCCCTAAGCGTGGACGGCCTAGATCAGGAAATGCTGTGAGTAAGTGAAGGCGACAACTAGATGACACCATACTACATATATTTGACAGACAGGACGCTTCCGACGAATGCCAAAGAGGCCAAGTGGATAAGGAAGACGGTAGGATGGTATGCGATCATCGACGGTAGGTTATACCGGAAGGGGTATTCAACTCCCGACTTGAAATGCATGACCCCAAAAAAAGCCAAGTACACACTGAGCGAGGTTCACCTCAGCATATGTGGCTTCCACATCGACGGAAAAAACCTCACATTCAAGATCATGCGGTAAGGCTATTCTGGCCCATGATGAAGCAAGATGCCATTGAATTTGTTAGAAAGCACGAAAGCCGCTAGGTACATGCGAACATAACCCATCGGCTGTATACGGAGCAGCACAACCTACAATCCCCATGGCTATTCACATAATTGGGGCTCAACATCCTTAGACCAATTCCCTTAGCCTCAGAACAGAGGAAGTTCCTTATCATCGACATCGACTAATTTACCAAGTGGGTCGAAGCGACTCCCCTGGCATAGATCACCGAGAAGAATGCAACGGAGTTCATCCGCAAGAGTATCATCTACCGATTTGGGATTACTGAGTTCAAAGTGATTGATAATGGAACTCAATTCACTAGCAGTTTACCAAGTACTGTGCAAGCTTATGGATCAGACTAGTTCACACATAAGTGGCGTATCCTCAAGTTAACAGCCAAGTCAAAGTCACCAACCGAATGTTACTACGTGGACTAAAAACGAAACTGGAAGACACAGGGGGCTCCTGGGTTGACGAGTTACCCTCCGTGCTCTGGTTATATTGGATGACCCCGTGGGAACCCATGAGGGAGACACCCTTCAGCCTCTACTACGGGACAGAAGCGGTCATCCCCGTCGAAGTGGGACTCCCCAACCTGCGGGTTAAATGCTTTGACCCCACCACTAACTCCAAAAGGATCAGGGAATGCCTAGACCTGCTTTTGGAGGCCTGTGATGCAGCCCGTCTGAGGTCGGCGGCCTACTAGCAGCACGTTACTCTTTATTACAATAAGCAGGTGAAGGCTCGCCCACTCAAGGTTGGGTATTTGGTCCTCCAGAGCGTAGAGGCAACGGGGAAGACCGTCAATAGGAACATGCCTTCCCCAAATTGGGAGGGTTTGTTCCTTGTCTCAGCGATCCTCTGAAACTAGGTGTACAAGCTATGCACTCAGCACGACAAGTTGGTCCCTCAGGCCTGGAACGCAGGTAACCTCAAGAAGTACTATCAATGATTTAGCCCCAAGGATAGGTAAGGTGTGCATACACGATGAGGAGTGCTTATACATGTACTGCATTTTGCATGAATAAATTTGTTGCTTTTGTATCTTTGTGTGACTAATCATATGAATCCATGCATGCTTGTTATTTTAAGAATGGAACGACCCATATTGCCTTTAGGTCAGGAGGACCTAGGTCCACCCATAAACCAAAACCTTAGCCTTGTGTGAGGCGGCCCTCAAGTGGTTGTACGGAAACTTCGGCTTCGCATCGAAGGGCCTCAAGCAGCCACAAAACCCTATCCCCGTGCCAAGCGGCCCTGAAGTGGTCGTATACGAACTTCGGCTCTGAGCCAAAGGGCCTTAAGTGACAACAAAACCCTAGCCCTATGCCAAGTGGTCGTATGCAAACTTTGGTTCCACGCCAAAGGGCCCTAAGCAGCCATGAAACCCTGGCCCCGTGCCAGGCGTCCCTCAGGCAGTCGTACGCAAACTTCGGATTCGCACCGAAGGGCTCTAATTGGCCAGAAAACCTTGGCCCCTTGCTAGGTAGTCCTCAAGTGGTCGTACGCAAACTTCAGCTCTGCGCCGAAGGGCCCTAAGCAGCCACGAAACCTTGGCTCTGTGCCAGCCGGTCCAAAAGTGATCAAACCCGAACTTCAACTTCGTGCCGAACGGTTCATGTGTGGCCAAACGAACAGGCCTGGGGACTCCTGAAGTCCCCAATGCATGGCCATCAAAACCTTGGGGGCCTAAATGGTAGGCGTACGACAACCTTCTTAGGAGAAGGGAGCACCCTCAATCAACAATGGTCGTGGCATAGGACCATGCACACAGGAGCGATGACACCTTGAGCGGGGCTGTGCAGGAAAATGGTACCGTATGCGCAATTGCCTAGACCCGAAGTCCGGCTGCTGTGGCCCTTAAACCCATTTGGCCCTTGTGCAGCTCAACCGGGTGTGTGATGACATCCAGCCCAATGGATCGAGCACCCCACTCCGCGCAAGATGCGAAGATATCATTAGGAGAAGGACGAGTACTGCACAAGAAGGCTCTAGATTTCAGCCTTGGCAACGATAGCTAAAGAGCTTAGCCGTAACAAGATGGATTGCAATGTCAAAGAAGATAACATGAGAACCGAAGTGCCAAAAGCCGAAGAGAAAATCACATTTCATTAATCATGTATGCTGAGGAATATATGG
Organism: Nepenthes alata; assembly: GCA_028571085.2. Lineage (NCBI taxonomy): Eukaryota > Viridiplantae > Streptophyta > Magnoliopsida > Caryophyllales > Nepenthaceae > Nepenthes > Nepenthes alata. The sequence continues at coordinate 5,802 of JAOVVI020004963.1, forward strand.
TCATGGTCAAACAACAAAGAAGAAACTATACAAGGTCTCCTACTACCCTAGGGGTCCGAAGGTCCAACCTCCTCAGAGAAGTCAGTTAGACGAGATCCTGCTGAAGCCCCATCATTTCTCAAATCGAGGATCCCCACGGGAGCACCTGGGTATGCAGTAGACATGATACGAAGACACAAGTGAATGTCTTCCAAAAATCTGGCTTCCAACACTCGAGCCATCTCCTTTGGGGAAACACGGACCCTGAGGTCCGCTAAGGCACGAGAACTCAGGCCCTCCAACTTAGTGATTCGTCCCTTTGCGACCTAAGGCTCCCCCATCAGTCGCTTGACCTCCTACGTCAGTGCACCGATCTCACCCTCCAGCCGCTCGGTCTCCTACCTTAGCTCTTTGGTCTCAGCCGCATGTCGGTCGACTTCTTGCCTTAGCGTCGCGGTCTCAACCTCCACACACTGGGCCACCTCCCGTTCGGTTTCCTCCTAGATCCGGCTGAGGAGTTCATCCAAGTGGGAGGACACCACATGGAGGGAGAGCATTGCCTCTGAAACCTGCAATGGAAAGATAGAGAAGAGTGATTAATCAGAAAACCATAGCATACCCGCCAACAAAAGGATACAACGCCCAGAGAAATCATACCTGAGTGAAGGACGTGCCCGCGCAGTAGCAAGAAACTCCAAGGCAAGCACGCTCGGGGGCTCAGATCGCTCGGCTACCTCCTCCATGCCCAGGGGCTCCGACCACTCGGCAACCAACTCCATGGGGCTGGACAGATCTAGCACCGCCAAGGGAGGAGGGACACTAGTAGACTCTAGCTGCATTGCCGCCTCCGTCAGACTGGCCTCTTGAAACACTTCCAGAGTTGAAATGCCAGCAACTTGTTCAGGAATCCGGACCTCATCGGCGACGGCATGACCCTGGGTGAGTGGCTCAGGCAATGCCCTGGCCAACGCTCCAGCAACCACTGGAATGTCTATGGGCTCCAGCCATGGCTCTAGGACATCCACCTCAATGATTCTTGTGGACTTCAAAGCATTGGTCGTCACTTCCTCAATGTCCACGACAGGAACTCCATGCGGCTCAAGGTCAAAAGAGGGGCTCAACTGTGGCTCCTCACTGGAGACTAGCTCGACTAAGGGAACTCCGTACTCCGCCAATGCAACGGCTGGAATCGGAGAACTCTCTGTTGCTTCCTCTGGCGACAGCAACTCCTTCACTTGCTCGGAGGTAGTAGTCCTAGGAGGTGTAACTGGCTAAGTGACCGACCTCAGCGACCTTCATGCAGAGGTGCCTCCAGCGACTCTCATCCTCTTCAAGACAGCCTCGTCCTCTTCATCTGAGGAAGACCCCAGCAACAATGACGAACCGCTCTCCCTAGGGGGCTCCCTCGAGGGTTCTTGGAGGACGATGGCTCCCACTTTCCTCTTCTCAACTGCGGCTGTGGCCCTATGTACGCAGGCCCCCACTTGGCAGCAGGGAAAGCATTGGGATATAGGTAATACCCCTTCTTCGAGAACGTTGCCATATTCGCCTGAATACAGTCAAGCATTTTCTTCTCCTTCTCCACTTCATCTACCTTCACCTCTCCTCAGAAGAAATCACTCACTGGACCCCACTTATTGGAAATCCCCCAATCCGGTGGTTCCCTCAAGAAGAAGAATCGATTCTTCCAGTTTTTTATCAAGTCTGGGTTTGTCCGTCGAAAGTGAAAACTAAGCAAGGTGATATCGAGACTCAATCTCCCAACTCAGAGAAGCGAAAGATCTCCTTCACTGAACTCGACCTGTGCAAAAGTTCATGAAGGTGTACGATGACACACATGGTGACCAAGTATCAAAGCGCGTTGGGATGAAGTCAAGCAACGGGTAACCCCAGCATATCAACAATCCCATGCCGCTCAACCGGCATGGGAAAGCGGAGCCCACCTCTCAGATGATGCTTGTAAATAGTGATAAAGTCCTCAAGGGACATGTTCACCCTTCCAGTTTGGCCAGCAGGAAGATAGGCCCACTCACCAGAAATGCCGTAATCCACCATTAGGGCAGCGACGGTGCTCGTCGTCAAGACAGACTGAGTATTGTCGTCGGCTTAGCGAATCACGCGAGATGAAGAGGGAGATCTTTTCTTCTTTTCCATGGCTTCCTCAAACTCAAGAAAATGAAAAGTGTGGAATGTAAGGAGAGGCGCCGTTTAAATAGGCAGTGCCTGGAAGACGAAAGCGCATCACGTGGGAAACGCAGTGGCCGCCCTAAATGATGGCCACAACATGTGCCGCTTCAACAGCGCGCTGCGAGTCCTATGCAGCAGCCCATCATGGCGCCTGAGAAATTGCCATCCCACCACCACTGCAACCGCTTGTCAAAATCCCGATAGTCACACCCGTATTTAATGTGACGATTCTGGCCATTTGAAACGTCGGTGGCAGTCCTTCCAGAGCATGGAGCCGCAAGGAAGAATGAGTCATTTATGCACAGCAAATGAAAATAAACACATTGCTCAGATTAAGTAACAAAATTTTATTAAGTATTTTCACTAATAACGTTTCTTTATAGAGGAGGGAAGCTAGCGGCCATCGGATACAACTATCCATCTCCTTCAGGACCTGAAGGATTGGTAGTCTCGAACTCTGTCAGTTTAGAGCGCATCCTAGTGGCTGAGTTTTGGGAGTCTAGAGGGCCAATGTGGAAGCCTAGAACTACCAGTGAAGCTATCCTCCTACTAAGCCGAATACCTTCCTAGAATCTCCCTTCCAGCAGCGAAGCCAGCGCCTCTAGCCTGATCCTTGACCTTAGTTCCACCTCTTGCTGCGCACGGGCATCATGTACCTCCCTAGGCCATGGTTGGTTTTGCTCGAGCTCCTCCTAGAATCAACAATCCAGTTTTGAGCCCCCATATTGGTGTCAGCCAGCTGCAACACCCTCACCTCGAACTCTAACCATGCTTGCTCAAAGTGTGCCACACGTGCTCGCTCCTGCTCGATCTCTCCGATGGCAACCCGCACCCTAGCTTTGATATCGTCCACCGCCCTAAGGATATGGCTAAGCGACGGATGGAGCCCTTCAAGCCTTTAGTGCCGTGAGGAGGTGGACGCCTCGTCCAATTTGAAACTTGTTGGTGCCCTCAGAAACCTCATTGGCCCAATGACGGAGGTCTCAGAATGGCAGCCCTCCATTGTAGCCGCAGAAGGCGCAGCCTCACCATGAACCCTTGAGGCCTACATATCCATTCCAGATTCATCAGAAGATGACTCAAATTCCGAAGAAGAAGACGATCTCTCCATTAAATTCACCATAACAAGGAAAGTGGAAGAAAATCAACTGCTAAACAAAGTTTTGCACCTTTCAGCAAGTGTGGGGTGCAAAACTTGGAGGGATTCTCAACGTTTAAATAACGAGAACCCACTAGGGAAACGACATCGTTAGAATGATGGGACGCGCACAGATGACTAGTGAGGTTCCCCCACGTGGCAGCACCCTGAAGCATCGTGCCTTTCCAAGGAGAGCCATTATGATGCAATGACCCCAGGGTTCCCAGCACAATGAATGCGCTAGCAGTTTTGCTTGATGCGACAATCGTCAGCGACGTTTTGCCTCTCACGGTAGAACGCTCCAGAAACCAGTCCCCTTTTTATCCTCCCGTTGACACTCACTATGACGACTCGAGTTTTAGAATACGATAATTAGGGTGTAATTGAATTAATAAAGATTAAAGATTAGGGTTAGAATTTAAAAAATTGAGTTTGGAAGTAGAAAGAGGAAGTTGGGCCCTGTAAGGTATTGGTTTTCAAGATATGGTTAATATGGGTGGTGAGATTTTAAATTTTTAAAATATAATAATTGGGAGGCAATTAAGTTAAAATAGGTGAATTGTGGTTAAAAGGTACGAAAGAAATTGGATTGAAAAGCCCAAAGTTTCAGAATTGGTAAAATCGGGGATTGAAATTGTAAACTAAGAAACATTGATTCGTAAATAAGATTTTGGATTTTAAATTATGATAATCATAGCTTATTAAGGTTATATAGTCAAAATTAGGGTCCGAGGATGTAAAAAATTGGATTGGAATGATTAAAACTGGTCCTAGACAGCAAAAATACGAAGTAGGCTTGTTTCAGGTTCAACGTCGGCCTGACCCAAGCCCGATCAGTCCTCGAAGTGCCAACCGGACACAAAAAATAGAATCTCTGTGCCCGAGTAGCACTCGAGCGCCATCTGGGCCTGAAAAATAGAATGGGTCGCTCATTGATCACTCGACTAGCGCTCGAGCACCAATCGGGGTCTTTATTACGCGAGGGTTTCTACCGCGTTGTTCTTCGGCCATTTTTGGGTTTTAGAGAGAGAGAGGATGAAACATAGAGAGAGAAGGAGGAGATTGAAGCCCACAGGTCCGAATCCGTCCGAGGGCCAGTTAAAAAGGTGATAGATTGGGACGACACAAGTGCACCCATACTCTCCTCTTTCGTTTTCTTACACTTTTGTATTATTTTTTTTGAGTATCCTCGTTCCGATGCCCGCTTTGGTTTATATTTTATAATTCTTATAATCTAAGTATGCATATATGTTAATTTGGAGTCCAAATTTGTAATTTGGGTAAGGCTTCGGATAAGGAAACTCTAATCCCCACGCCCAATCATGATACCCATGAAATTTTTGGGTCTTTTGCTTAATTTGGGACTAGGACATGATTACTCATGACTTAGGTATGCTAATTTATCGATTGGGTATTCGAAATTGTGGTTTTATGTGAAATTTTGCTCCAGCAGACCCTGACCCAAGCCCGGACTCTGTTGGAGCTTTGATTTGGAGTTTGATACGTAAATTGACTTAGGATTATATTCTCCATGCTTTGAAATTGATAAGATATCAGTTAGATGTATGAAATTTTGAGGATTAGCCAATATGTGTATCCGAACGAATTGAACGATATTCACATTCTTCTTTCCCATGCTTAAATGTTAATTAAGTGATACGTATGTTTTTATAAGTTTGATTGGATAATCTGGAAGCTTCGATACATACATTTGTGAAAGCAATCTGCGTCCGAAAGCTCTCAAAGTCAATTTTGTTCTTTGATGGTAAGAATTCCTAAGATTTTCTATATAATTACGATATTGGAATATAAGGAAAGTCGTGAAAGCTCTGTAAGTTGATCTGCTTTTTAATGATAAGAATTATGAATCTCAACTATGTATATGATATTCGTATGTAAGATAAGTCGCGAAAAGATTTAAATCCGCAAGTAAGATAATAAGTATATAAATAATTTGAGAAAAATTTTACATATAGGATTTTGATGGATTTGATCTCCAAAATTGAGATATGTGATAAATAAGTTAAATTTGTGAAATAAATTTGGTGAATCCTCCCTTAAAAGAATAAGAAATTATGAAACTAGAACCCCGAATTCTTATTATGAAGGGTAACATCTCTCGACATGACACTCGTTTGGTAGTGGAGACTCAAGGAGTGTCCTGGCCGTATATTATAGCGGGTGATACATTGACATGTCATAAGATGTTTTGGTGGTAATCGAGGATAACTCTGTCTTTGAATTTTGAATATGTGAAAACTACAACATTTAAACGTCAATTTTTGATTGAGTGGAGTGAATTCAATTTATCCTTGATTATTTATTTCCTTAGCTGAAAAATCTACTAGCCTGAGGTCTGTAAAGATAAATAATTATATTTGATTCACATGATAAAGAAAATAAGAATAAATGAAAGGAAGTAAATTGCACTCTAAACAGATCTGATCAAGTTCATGTTCATACATTTCCTTCTCCTTTTACTTAACTTGTTTATATTATTTACTTCTTTTGAATATGATTGTATTTGTTGAGTTATTAGCTCAATATTGTCTCTTCTTCTTTCCAAATGAGGGCTACGAGCTGACTCCCAATTAGTTAGAGTAAGATGAAGGACTCGCTTAAGAGAGTTGTTTAGACTTCGGGGACTTAAGACTAAAGGATGAATGATGGAATTGAAATGTAAATAGTTTAGTTAGTTTATTGTTGTATATCATGATGATGTAGTACGTTTGTATTATGATGAATGTATCGTTTAACTTCTGTAGATGATTTTATGGATTTAGTTTTACTTCCATATTTATTAAATTTTGGATTTGATTAAGCCTAGATGACATCTCTCATAGATCCAATATAGTAGTAGAGATACTGTGTTTGAACTATGGATGATATGACATTTGTGGATCTTGTGTAGGTCGTGGTGGTGGTGAAAATTTAAAGTTTGGTCATTATATATCTTGTACAGGTATATTTATACATGTTGTATGTATAGTTTTGGACCATTTTTAGAGAAAAATTTACCCAATTTTTTATAGAATTTCATGATTATTTTGTTATGGGTATTAGTTTGGTATGTTTAATTAACAGAGATTATTAAAGAAAAATAACTTGTTCCATCACAGTCCCCTTTCGAACCTGAGGAACAAATGTCGGCCAAAGCGACTGTAAGTCACCGAGCGTTCAGAATAAGCCAGCACTCGGGTATGTATGGTAACAAGAGGGCCCTGCGGCCCTTGAGTCATATCACAAGAAAGAGAAAGAAGTACTCAGCAATATAAAGAATGAAGACAACGGTTACTATTTTTATTCATTGAAACTTTTTACAAAATACAAGATTTTCTACAACAAAAGTGTAAAAAAGCAAAAGTATAGCAATGAGCAAAAAGCTCGGGATGGCGGCGCCACCAAAGGGAAGGGACTTGGCTTGGGGAACATAATCACGCAGCATCACCCCAACTCCAATCCTGCTCTCGTTCCAGCATCATCGCCAATGCCGATCCACCACCGAAGGCGCATGTAGACCGCCACAGTAGAAGGAAAGGCATCATTCACGAAAGTCTTGGCGGGGCTGCGACTCGCTTGCATGCTTACCAGGGAGACTCCAGGTTCCACGTCCTCTCCTAGGCAGCATATAGGTATTACCAGCCATGATACGGGCTAGCGGCAACACGCTATCGAAGGGACAGTGCCCCTATGATAGAGCATGCACCCCACCTACCAACTCGAGTCACTGCTAGCCATGAAGGAGGCATATGGAGACAGCAGAGTGGCTAAACCACCATCACTATGATGAGGAATCGCTGACAGAAACGGTGTTACGACAGGCTTCCACCGCAACTTCTGGTCTCCTACAAGTCCATCCGATCCCTTCGCAAATCCCCACAGGAAGCGGGGTGAGTCAAGGACTTTGCATCATTTCTCTGAAAAATGGCTAAGCATGGGTCTCCTCAACTGGGGAAAGGAAAGTCATCAATGTCGAGCCGAATTGCGAGACGCGAATCCTTCCCTACGGAGCTCCAAATCACTGCGACGCCTGAAAACGCTGCATATTCACCTGGGGAAGGAGCGACACCATGAAGAAACAAAAGCCAGCACATCTTGAGGAAGGCCACATGGATAGCCAATTAGACCCACGATGGACATGCAAGGTGACAGCATTGGGCTATTCCCAAGCATGGGGGGCTAGTGTTGGGTCGAACTCGGAGGCGGGACAGGAGAAGCAAGACCCGGTCGAAGGGACGCCAGCCTAGTCGAGCAGCATCCCGCCGACATTTAACTTATTGTTTGTAATTCGTGTTGTGCAGAGCCTAGGTTGAAGAGAGTAGAGATCAGACCCATTCGAGATCAGACCCAGGCTCGAAATCTAAAGGCCCCCTAATTCGTCAGAGAACCCGGACCCAGGGACGCAACAATTATATTCACATAAAAATAGGCATCCAAGTCTAAAAATATCTATATATTTTTAACTTATTATATTATATTATTAAAAAATTTTATAACTTAAATTGACAATTATCAAATCATATAATCATTTATAATATATACATATATATTTTTATCACGCACGTGTATAGAATTCACATGTGATATGTCAGTAGTCTATCCTCGTGGCACACGCATCATTCAAAATTAATCGCATGGCAAGACCAGGCGACCGTTGCCGTACTCGGGGAGACTTCTGTGTGCCGTGAACCCCAGGACAAGGAAGGTGACTTTGGCGGGAGAAGAAATCAGAGGGAGGCATAGAGAAAATGTGTTTGTTAAAACTATGATGAGGAGAAAGAATAGTAAATTTATTGTTGAAGTGGATTGTTTTATATTAATTGAGTATTGAGGCAGTATCACTTTCTTATAAGTCTTATACCATTTTGTATATATATTCTTTTATTATTATTGAACCACATTTGATTGCCAATTTTACTATAGTTTTTATAGTTTCGTGAAATTGGACCCTAATTTAATATTCTCACAATTCAAAACCCGAATTTATTTGCGTCAAAGTAAACTATAAGTTTATGTCCAATGAAAAATTTTTAAATTAACTGACTTATCCTAACCAACACCGAGATGCGAACCTATAATAAATACTGTTAAACTATCCGAATATATATAATTATCAAAACATACTATTCAAAATTTATACCAAAAAATGACTCTAAATACCCACAAATTGTTAGTCTTGGATCATAAATAAGAAAAAATATCTCAAATCAAAAAGCAGAATAACCAGCGGTCTAAGTACCCAATATTGTATTGAAATTTAACAACTCTTGTCCTGTAGCCGTGGCCGTAATATAGATGAGATCCAAAATCAAGTTTACACTTCTTAATAGAATAATCAAAATACAATTAAAATATTTTAAACTAATTATTACAAAGCCCCTTTTCATCGTCCAAAATCCCAACAATCATATCTAAACCCATTAATCTGAAAGATTAGTTAAAATATAGTAAAAGTGAATCTAACGCTCATAATTAAGCATTGGTGATGATACTACTGGCATGGTCAAATATCGAAGATCGTTATAATTTTTTCTACATAGCTAAATTTCTTATGCCACTATTTATAATTTATAAGTGGACTAACTACATATTATTTTTTATAATTGGGATCAAACTCCATTTTTTAACCCACGTTTTATGGATTTAGTTTTGCTTTCGATTTAGCCTAACCAACACCGAGACGTGAACCTATAGTAAATACTGATAAACAGTCCGAATATATATAATTATCAAAACATACGATTCAAAAGTTACACCTAAAAGTGATTCTGAATGCTCACAAATCGTTAGTCTTAGACCATAAATGAAAAAAAAATATTTCAAATCAAAAATCAAAATAATCAACGGTCAAGTATCCAACATTGTATTGAAATTTAACAACTCTTGTCCGGTGGATGTAATATAGACGATGTCTAAAATCAAGTTTACACCTCTTAATAGAATAGTCTAAATACAATTAAAATATTTTAAACTAATTCTTACAAAGCCCCTTTTCATCATCCAAAATCCGTGTAATAGTATCTAAATCTATTAATACGTAATGTTTGTAAAAATATAGTTAGAGTGAATCTAACGCTCATAATTAAGGATTGGTGATGACACTATCGAAGATATGGTCAAATATCGAAGATCATTATAATTGTTTCTACATAGCTAAAAATCTTATGCCACTATTCATAATTTATAAATGGACTAACTACATATTATTTTTTATAATTGAGATCAAACACTATTTTTTAACCTATATATGTCGAGTTTGACGTCTATTTGTAAATAATATATTAAAATATATTAAAATATATTTTATTAATTTTTTATAATAGTTTTTTTAAGTTAAAACTGAAAATACTATAGTATAGTCAAATAGAGTAAGAAATCCTCATAGATTTTAGAAAATATCAGTAATAAAAAAAATTAAAATATACTTATGTTTAATTGAAATTACCAAAATACTGCTTGAATTTTACTTAAAACTAACTTAAATTCACATTCTCTTTCATTCTTTCTCATCTTCTCTCTCTCTATTATCTCAAAACTCAGTAAAAAATGGGTTAAAATTGGCACATGGTCTATTTATAACAAATTAAAGCATGTGTGTCGGTCAAATGTTGTAAATCATAAATTTTAAAATATTTTTCATGATTATTAATTTAATTAAATTAATAAATTTTTGAATTTAATTAAAATTTTTGATAAAAAAAATTAAGTTTTAAATCAAAATAAAATAGGTCAATTGTGCCTGATCCATATTTATACATATTTTTACAGTAAAGACACGTCTAATGAACATCTGTAGGATGCTCGAGTGCCTTTTAGGTAAAATATTTATACCAGATGTACGCTTGATTGGTGAACGTGTATGCTTTGAACGTAATATTAACGCTTGATAGTGCCTTTTAGGGCCCTTGTACACAGCATAGAAAGTACCTTACCACTTGATCTGTACCTAAACAATGCACATGTATTAATTTTTAATGAATATGTCACTTGGCTAATTTTGAGTCATTCTAGTTGAAATTCTATAAGAAAAGAATAAAAGAGAAACAAAAAGGAGACTAAGTGAGAGATAGAAAAGAGGAGAACGTGGAATTAAAAGAGAAACTAAACATTTCTTACTAGAAATCAAATAAAAGTATGTGCATTCAAATTTTTTACTCTTTTATTGTTATTTTTTTTACAATTGTGAAGTATAATTTTTATTTTAAATATTTATATATATATATATATGATTTTTATATATAAACAAAGTATACTTTATATACATATGATTTACTCTTATTTTATAAACTTTTTATAAAATAAATATCTTAAATTCATACACATCATATTTAATTAAATTTTTATAATTATATTCAGATATAACTTTAAATTCTATTTAATACTCTTATATATCTTTAATTTATAAATATATATTTCTGTATGTCATAGATTAACATATAACTATTTATACATATGTTATATTTTAAAGCAATTGATAAATTTAGTTAAATTATGTTAACTGCTTATAACTTTCTATACAAAATAATTTTTGAAATTTTACCAATCATATGTTTAAATCATTACAAGTTATATATTTGAATAAATATAAAGGAATACTCAGTATAAATTTTGATAAAGAAAGTATTTTTTTTAGTATGAAAAAAAATTAATAAATATTAGTATTTGAATAGAATTTTTCATTTGACTACATATGAAATTTTGTAAAAAACATTAGTATAATATATTTAATCATATCGTAAAATATTATTAGAAAATTAAAAATTAAATTTATTATCCGCAAGTTTTAAAAGCGGCTTTTGTGCCCCCGTATATATATATATGACCCACTCATAAATTTTAAATGATACCTGATGCGTACCTGGATCCGACTTCGAACAGATTCGGATTCTTCTGGATGATTTGA
>JAOVVI020004964.1:0-17005 GCA_028571085.2 Nepenthes alata
TGAAGTTAGCAAAGCTGAACAAGCACATAAGCTCATGCTTTGTTAAATATAGCATTTTTTAGCAAGTCAACCACCTGTCAATTCAATCCATCATGCTCTTTCAGGCTCATTCAATAGCGAGCTTTGTTTGGAAGAAGCGACCTAAAAAACGAGATCAATTTGATGTTGGATGTCTCTCAACGGGAGAATCCCATTTAGAAGCTCTCCGAACATAATGTTGCCAAATTCATTCAAAAGTAGGTCTAGCTCATGTGGAGCTTCGATTGCCTTCTCTTTTTCTTTGGTCACTAGTAAATAAACAATCACATTTTCTTCATTTTGTTTTATGAGCTTTGACATAGAAAGAAAATTACAATCATCTTCTCGTAGGGATTTAGAAGGTTTTTCTTCTCGGAATGATAAAAGAATAGCCTCGATCTTTTTTATCCTAAAAGTATACGTACTCGTACGACCATTGTGAATGGCCCTTCTATTGTATTGCCATGGTCTTCCTTGGAGTATATGGCATACATCCATAGGAACCACAACACACCTTTTTTTTTTTTTGATAATTTTTTTCAATAGAAATGAAACTAGATAACGTTTACTAACATTTACCTCATTTCTTTTCTTAAACCATATGATCCAATAAGGCATTCGATGTGTCTCAATAAGAAGTCTAGGTCTGTCCACCATATCTTGCGAAGCAATATTCTCACAACACTCTTTATCGACCACAATGGAACATACTTTTTCAAGAATCTTGCAATGAAGATGTTGGAATGGAGCCAATATTCTTCCGGTTCGGCCTTTTGGGTGGTGAGAATCCTTTGGATCAGAATGCTTTCTCTTTCTTTTGATTCAATTTTCATTTGTTCGATCTCTTCTCCTCCATCGTATAGGAGTTGGCTTGGGTTATCATAGTCCTCCTGGACTCTTCATCAATAAGACTGACACGAGCATCCACTTGCCTTTTAGGATAAAAATGAAATTAATGGCCAATTCAGTCACACTTATACAAGCATTGGAGTTGTTGGTATGAACAAAAATATTCCTTTCATGAGCAAAATATATTCCCATCACGAGCACTAAATGCTAGATTTATGTCTTTTTGAGAAGTATAATGAGAATTAAGAATATCACCTGCACGTAAAAATTCATCTTTTAAAATGTAATAGTTTCGATTCTTAAACCTTTTGCCTCCATGAGAGAGCCTAGCCTCCACTTTCAATGCTAGCTAGTATGCTTAGTTGAGCCTCCATAATCAATGCAAATCTACTTCATCATGAATAAAGTTCCTTAATTCTCCGACGTACCTTACTACAATATGTTCTTCATTTTCGTAAAGATCATTGTGAGCCATGAGTTTACAAAACCCTTTGATATACTCTCACATTTTTAACATTTTGACAAAGGTCATGAAATTGAGATAAAATTATCCGTGAGAAGTCCATCGAAAGAAAATTTTCTCTAAATCTAGATTTCATCTTCTTCCAAGAAGAAATCTCAAGCTTTCCTTTGTAAAACCTCATTTCTTGAGTTTTATGTTATCATGTTGAATCATAGTTACAAAGCTTTGCAGTAACAAGCTTTACATGTTAATTTTTTGAAATCTCCTTGTAATCAAGGAACTTTTCAATGGTGTTAAGCCATTCAAAAAATTCTTTGAATTAAAGGCAATCTTGAAACTCTTGTAGGTTAATCTTTATAGGATCAAAATTATGATAAAATATCTTTTGCAAATATCCTCATTGGAAGGTGAAAGGATTTATCTTGGTTTCATCAACAAAAGATCCACAACGCGGCTTTTGATGTTTAAGATGCAATGTCTGTCCATCGACTTACTTTCTAAGTGCTTGAAATTCATCATCACTTCCATTTCTACCCGTTCAATTACTACGCCTTCCTCTACCTCTAGGAATTGCCATGAAAAGCTTCGAGTGGACTGCTTCACTGATGGCCAATACACTGCATCATGAAGGGGCCGAGTTATTGAATAGAGCTTAACTGGAAAGTAGAGCTGATAGAATGACACTTCCTTCTAGCTATGCGACAACGTAGATTCCATATAATGCTTATATAATGGATACAGGATTTTGGCATAATATAGAGATATTGAGTCCAGTATACACTCATGAAGAGTGTAATATATATTTCTGAACCGAGTTCGTGGGTGAATTTGTGAGTGTTGGATTTGTTTGGAATTTGGCATACTAAGGGCACCTTGAGTTCTCACAAATGGGACCCCTGGACAAATGACCATATGTGATATTTGTAGGGAAACAAACAGCCATTGGGCCAATCTGGCGGGGTTAGTAAGCCGGATATCTGAAGGCCTTCGTCTGGTATTCTTGCTCCTCAATCTGTGCCACACATGCGTCCAATTAGCTTTCTTTCATGGCATGCCCTTTCGGCATTGTAGGCATCATTTTCTAGAATATCACACATCTTCCAATGGCATGGCAGGTGAACATCCTGCTGGCAGACGTTTTTCATTTTTGCTACAGTCACACTTCCAGTCTTCCAGTTGACAGGCAGGCACCTAACAATCCTGGATCGCTAGTTAATGATCTGACATGTCTCCCTAACTATTGCACGCTCATGTTGGGTTCTCCCCAGGCTGCTCATCCTCAGGTTCATCCAGACAAAGAAAATATGTGGATGGCAACTCATCTATGGTTCGAACACCTATGGGTCTGTTGGGTCCAAGGTGGTGCCTCTATATTATTCTCGACTTGGTAGGGTTCGAGAAACACACAGTCCCAACAACTTTATTAAAATTCAAAGGTAGAACCCCAGGTCAAACGGGTTCTAAGCCCTTGCCCATGCCTTTCACCCTTAATCTCATCCATTTGAGCATGCTGCATGGCTCACATAAGACTCCGCCGACCAGCACTATTCAATAAAATCAAAAAAGACCATGGGAGATTGGCACAAGCTATAGACAAAGAAGGACTTTAACGGACAGAATAACACAGTTCTTCCTTTTCAAAGGTCAGTTCAGCAATTTTGATGACATTCATAAGTAGTCTTTGTATTGCAAGTTCGAATTAGAATAGGCCTACGTGAACATGCCCTCTTGTTGTTCTCGAAAGCTTCAGTCTTCTACCCCTACTTGAAAAATTCCTTAGTTTTCTAAGAAAAGAGCTATAAGCAATTTGAAAAAAAATACAAAATACAAAATTTAATGGCAAGGTGACTAACCCTATCCGAGAGGTGGGAGGTCAGCATGTTCAATCCAGGCAGATTTCACCGCTCTCAACAGATTAGTAAAGCATGCCCGGAAACTGCAACTTCATTGCACCCCTCACAGGCTTGCAACTCTGATTGAATCGCAAAGCAACGTTTAAGATCATAATTATAATGTAGAATTGACAGCAACAAAAGGGCTACCAGACCTACAACCTATCAATGAGAAGTCACCGAAAGGAAGCTAGAAACACCACTGGCGTACAGTTGAGGTCGAAATTGAGATCAAAAAAATGAAACTGCTTTCACATTGGGCTTCTTTTCTTTTTTCCATTTGTTTCTTGTTTCCCTATCAACCGTTATCAATTTTCTTCCCCCCAATTTTATAAGCTATTTACTTCCTTGATTCTAAGTCGATTTTAATTTTCGTAGGTTTTTCTCCAATATGTACAGGTGATTTAATAATAAAAACTTCTTTTAACTTCATGAACTTTCATTTTGTGCTCTGGGTTTAGAAAATCAACACATTCAGAGTCAAATTCACTGTTTATTTTTTCTCTGACTGTGTCGTGCCACACATTTTTATACTTCCAATCCAAAAAAATTAAAAATAAAATAAAAATAGCATGGGCAAATCTCCACTTCCAGCAGCAAGCAATTGTGATAGACATCTCACCCAATCTCTTGAATGACAGCCGTGAGTTGATTAATCTCACCCAAGTGAAATCAGCTTGTACCGTTTAATGGTCTCTGTTATAGCTTGTTCTACCGGTAGTCTCTCCATGCTTGATGCACCATAGAACCCATGGACTCCCTTGGTTCTCTTCAGTATGAATTCTGCTTCAGTAGGGCCCGATATGGGACCTGCAAATTGGGGGAAAAAAGGGAATTGTTTTCAGTTCCCTTCAGCCAGCTTGAGCGAGCTCATTCTATGCTTATAGAAGATCAAGAAAATGTTGGGGGATACCCGTTAGACTATCTTGAGAAATTTTCGAATAACATGATGTCTATCTATCTATCTCCTTTTACATGAGTCCGTTAGAATAAATAAATAGAAGAAACACCATGTCACTGCTTTCCTAGAGCTTCAATATCTAAACACACATGATTCCACATGCTGCCAATTACAATATCATCTTGTGTTTAAAAGGTTGGATAAGCAAAATATCAGGAAAAACAACAATGGTAACTTTTGGGGATGTTTGCTACTGGATTTGGACAGTGCCAGCACCTAAAATCACTTATGTAGTGTTTTTTAAGGCCCTCAAAATCGACACTTGTTAAACTTTATTTTGGTAAATTAGAAGTATTAAGGTAACCCCAAGCAAGGATTAAAAGAGAAGTTATAAAATTTTACCAGGATGTGGCAACAGTAGAAGGCACATGATGACATGAAAACACGACATGAAATAAGAGGGGTTTGGGCTTGTCTTAGGTGAGTTTATGTCATTCACGGGTCAATACATAAGTAACATGAAATAATAATGTAGTTCACATGTAACATGTTAACTTGAAAATAGCATGGTATGACATCATCAATAAACGCGTTGGGTTAATAAGATTATAAACTAGTACAGTTAAAAACTCACTTATTCATCTGAATTTTGTTTAGTTTTGATGTTTGTCCAATGTTTTTAAAAGAAATTAAATTGTTAAATGTGTCATAGTCTGCCGCACAAAGACACCCAGCTTGTTAATCGAGTCATGTATATCATGCCATTTGTTTATTTGGTTGGTTGTGTTCATATTGTGTTGATTGACATGATTATAAATGATGTCATGTTCATGTTTGTGAATAATCTATTATACTCATGTCTTGGCATGGGACAACAACACAAATTGACACCACTTAAAATCAAAGATAGCCAAGTGGTTGTTTTCTGGGAGAACACCTTCACAGAGGGAGTCAACACAGTCATCTTGCAAACATGATCAGCTGCAGGGCTTCCAGTATAGGGCCAAGGTCTAAGAGTCCTGGAAGATACGAGGACAACAAGAAAGGACCTTGATCGCACCGAAAACACAATCAGGTCACGCCTGACTCCCAATGTTCCCAAATCATGAAACCTCATCGAACTTTCGGCCTCCTGAACTTTACGAGAAAGTGTAGGAGCAGATACTAGTAGGCTTATCCATACGTATTGGATATTGTCTATACCCAAAAGCCTAGGTTATCACGTTAAGTGTGACCTGAATTCACTTTGTACGACTGGACTATTTGAAAACCAACCCGAAAAGTTTGTGGTGTGACTTGATGTGAATTTTAAATAGAAATAAGTGGCAGTATTAGATAGATCAAGTAATAGATATGGATCTGTTATGTTTTGGAGCCATCAGCTTTGCCTACATATATGCCATTGTGAAATAAGGTTTTGTAAGCTTTGAGAAACCCATTATAACCTCTCTCAGGTAACCCTGTTTTCAAAGATAGTGAAACCTCTTATTTTTGCCCATTGTTTTTTTTTTTTTTCCTTCTAGGATTTTTCATATAAACCTGGTGCTCCATTGTATGATTGTTTTTTCCTTAAACTGTATCAATATCACGAATTCCTAGCATATTGAGTCCTTCGCAGATACATACATATAAGCTCCACTACAACTTTTTCCTATTTTTTCAGTGTGAGACTTTATCAACACAACTCACACATTCTTCTTAATAGGTTAGCCATCTGGTTGCCAAGTTAATCAGCTGGGTTCACTTTCTACCGACTCCCTTCCCCATTGAGGATTCTGGGCGAGGAGTCAGTTGATTCTGGCTGAAAGTTCAAATCAATGAGAAGAGCTCAAGTTCAAGAATCGTACCTCCATGACAGAGCACAACGACATTAGGATTGATTCGACACACAGCGTCTGCAATAGCTTGGACACGAACCACACTTGCTTCCAATGAAACCGAACTTTTTGCACCAATTGACCCTGAAGTTGTGAGCCCCATATGGGCTACTATGATATCAGCACCGGCTTTTGTCATTCCCTCAGCTTCATCTTGATTGAAAGCATATGGAGTCGTTAAGAGGCCCATTTTATGTGCCTTATGGATCATCTCAATTTCCAAGCTGACCATGGAGAAGGGAAAAGTAAATGCCATGCACTAGTATAATAAGATCAAACAATCAAAACATATTGATTAAAAAAATTGTTTGGATTATTTTGAGTCAATTGTACATGGTTTTGCTTTTGTATTATATGCAAAAAGCTGTTTCCACTATTTAAATCTTTGACCACTAGGTCACATGGCAACAACTTAATAGTTGCACCAAGGTTCCCACTCAATCAAAATCCATCAATTAAGACATACTAATATCCCATTCCAGTCTCCTCTAGATTCTGACGGAAATTCCCATCAAAGAGCCCCACAGTTGGAAAGTTTTGCACCCCAGAAAATCCGATAGACTCCAAATTCTTCAGAAAATAGTCCATTCCGCGAAAAGGATCAGTTGCACAAACTCCTGCGAGAACTGGTACTTTTTTCACCACCTACACATAATTGCTTCATTAATTACCACTTACCACTTGTAAGATGAATATAAGTTAGAGATAATTCATAGTTACAAGTACCACCTAATGTGACTGACAAGCACTTCTGCAAGAAGAATTATTTGGCAAACAAGTGCAATGAAGTTATTTTTTTATTTTTATTTTTTGAGATCGAGATCAGACTGCTGCAACTTACAGGCAATACTTCATTTGCCATGTCAAGCACGATCGAATTTGCATCACCAAAAGGCAATAAGCCAGCCAAGGAACCCCTTCCAGCCATCCGAAACCTTCCTGAGTTGTACAAGACAATCAAATCCACACCACCTACTTCCTCAAACTTAGCCGATATCCCTGTCCCAGCACCAGCTCCTATTATAGGAATTCCTTCACTTATTTGGCCATGGAGTTGCTGCATTATTGTCTGGGTTCTTCGCAATGTTTCTGCAAGAAGGAAAAAGCAGTCACCAATCCCCCACAACGGCGCAGAAGGTCCCCACCTTAATAAGGATAGACAGTTTACTTACCAAGAAATAAATAGATATGGACAGTTTAAATTGCTGATCAAGGCATAAAACTCTCATTTTTAATCACCGATCAGGACAAAGCTACAAGAAGGGCGTAATATGTTTCAAGTCAAAGTGATTGGTAGCTCAGTCTAGCAGCCATGTAAAACAAACACATTGTCAAAAATCTTCCACCTATCAAGTTGAATGGTAAAATCTGAATTGAGATGACGGAAAAAGAAAGAAAAATGAGAGCTGAAACAGTGTATCTTGTCCTTTCCTTTTCCTTCTTTTGAAAAGTGAATTACATGCATTCTAATAGCTGAAGCAAAAGGGATCCACATCCATGTAAACACAGTGGCAAAGAGGAAAAATTCTACAAATAGGTCATAAACTAAGATGTCAAAATCAAGAAACCTAACAAAAGAATAACAGAAGAAGATGTGAAACATAATACTGATCATCAGCACTGCTGCGTACAAAAAATTCATATTTAAAACATGTAGGTGATCCATATAAGCCAGCAGGATCCCCATGGTGACTTCCCTCATCGATCAAAAAGAATCTTCAAGCATCCACAACAACTTAAAATGATTGAGAAAAAATTCTACACACATTCAGTATGCAGCGACTCCTAACATGGTAACAGTTACTGAATCACAAACAGGATGGAAAAGAAAAGTGAAGCATCGCCAAAAAGGAAAACAAAACTAGAATGTATCGGAAAATTTCATATTCAAGTCAAGATGCCATTGTTATAAAACTCTTCCATGTCCTCAAACCTAAATTGTGGTCATCTATCAACGATGCTAATGAGGACACTTAATGCAAAGAATAGAGGTAAAGATGATAAGCAATAAAATAGAGCAAATGTCCTACTTCATACAAGAGGATACATAGATGAGCACCAATGGAGAATTTTCATGAAGCTTCAAGCTCCAGCTGGTCATCACTTGAGAAAAGGAAAACAATCCATTAAGTAAAAATATTTAGTTATTTCTTAGTAGATCTATGGTCACAAATGAATTTTCCCATGGGCTTCTCAGCAAAATGATTCACACGAGCATGAAACCAATGTATTTTCATGGGTTGCCCTCGTTCCTTGTACAAAATAATAATAAAAAGGAAAAACAAACAGAACCAAATACATATGCGGAGAATTCTTCACCATTGTCTATATTACATGAAACTGGTTAATAATTATATTACCAGCTTTCTCTTACATTTATTTAAGGGGTCTTCAAACAATTCTAAACTTCTATAACCCAATATAAATGTTGCATAACGAAATACACATCAAAATGTGGAACCTAACACACTAGACTCTGTATTGTAGGGTTTGTGGAGGATAGATGCACACAGATGTACCTCTAGATTGCAGGAATGTTGTTCACATATTCTGATCAGTTGAACCTCCAACTCAAAATGAAGCAATCCTGCCTAACACCAAGGGTCACCCACTAGATAATAATTTATCATTCATGAGTCAAAGATGCACAAGGTCCGTTTTGGATTGTAGAATTGAAATTGAGTATTGAAAATTCCTAGGTTAGAATTTGAATTGTATGACTTGAATTGCAGGACTACAAGGCTGGGGAAAAAATGAAGTTTAGGCCCAATTAAAGTTCAGGCCATTATCATAGCAATTGAAATGGCCTAATTCGCATATTTTAGAAGTTTTTAAACTTACTTTTATATAAATGAGTGTACAAAAATTCATTTTATATATATATAATGATTGCTTATGTTTTACGCAATTTTCTTCACATAAAAATAATTTTCAAATTATTTTGGGCAATTTTTATGCAATATTTTTGAATAGTATTTCTATAAAAAAAAGGTTTTTCAAGAAGTAAAAAAAAAATAAAAAGGAAAATGACGCACCAAGCCTGGTCAGTTTAGATGATTAACAGGCACTTGCAAGGCCTAGGCTTAGTAACATGCTCCTAGCTAAATTTCTAATTTTTTTTTAAACATATATTTCTCCAACTATAGTTTTTAAAGGTTCACATTTTTATTTAAGTCATTTTTTTACATTTTCAGGTAATCTTCACTTATATATTAGTTTCTTATGTTTTCAGGAAATGTATTTCATGTAAATCTTATATTTTAAGTAATATTGTAATGCAAATATAAAAATATATATAAAAATGGTTCCAGGTTGGCTGGCCACACTTGGATGATCGCTGGGCCGACTTTGATTATACATTATCTTACGGGATTTTCGCATTCCAACGGATTGGAGCTTGAAATTGAAATTTAAATTTTAAATGAATATCAAACAATGGAATAGAAATCAAGTCTGAAATTTCAGTTCCAATTCTAAAATCCCACACCATTACCTACATCCAAACAGGGCATACGTGGTATGGAAATATCTATTAACAACAGCAATTGTGATATGAACTGGATAACCGCACAGGTGTTATGTAATACAACTATGTCAATGGGTACAGTGTGTGTATATATATAAATATATCAACGATATGGCAGACTGACACTTCCAGCATAACTGTCCAAGCATTTGAGTAATATACCTATTCTAGGTGAGTTCTTTTATCATCTTCAGTAATCCAAAATGTGAAAGATATGAATCAAAGTGAACTTCCACTGATACCAAGTGCAAATGGAAGAAGAACAGAAACGAAAAATGAACCTGGTTTTGCATCAGGAAATTCACTCAAGTTGTAATGTATAGATTGATAGCCACGCAGATTTGTCGGACATTTAGCATCTTCATTAATCTCTTGACCGAATCCATGAGAAGCAAGTTTCTGAGTAATAGGATCATTTGTGTTCTTCACGCTAATCTCCAAAAATGAGTCCACCAATGCTTTTGCAAACTCGAGATCATTAATATGGTAGGGATATGTGTTGATCTATTAGTATAAACCCATATAATTTAAATAGGTAAGGGAAGAAAGTACAAAGACCTGAGTGCGGCTACAATAAAAAGGAAAATGATGATACCATTAGTAGAACAACAGTGATACCTGCCGAACTTCATTTGTCTGAATTAACCTCTGAAGCTCATTTATGAGAGAACCAGTAGCTTGAGGATCATGGAAAGGCTTCCCTGGTGCATCCAAAGCAGATACACCATTCTGCGGCAGGCAAACACAAACTTTTGATGTGGACTTGTTTAGTTTGTTTGCTATAAAGCTAGCAAATTCCTTGTTTTCATCAACAGTGGTTCTCATTAGTGACACCTGCATATATGACAATGACAACAACAACCACAATAATAAAGTCTTAAGTCCCATTAAGTGAGGCAGGATATATGAATCCATTTTTGCTATTTCACTTTATTTAGTACAATATTTACGGAGAGTAGAAACAATAAAAGATATGACATTTTATTCAGTGCAATGTCCCACTAAGTAACACCTGCACATGGTTGCAAAAAAGCTGCTAGTGTTACCGCTCTTACCACTCTTGAAAAGTCTCACACAGCACAATAAAGTCAAGTGACCTCACATAAAGCCATTGTCCCAGTTGACATACAAGGAGCATTAATCATGCTATTAAGTGGTCAATAAAAGTGAATCAAAATGAAAGATAGAGGATAAACCTTTCAGCTCTAGGAAATGTAGCATAACTGTGCATTTATTTTACATCTTGAGAATGGCTGAACACCATTTAGCCAACAATAATTCATAAACAGGGCCAAACATTGCTATATTATCAGAACTGGGGATAATCAGGCAATACATTCAGCTCACATAAAGTCAAACTTGATGATAATGATAATGATGATGATGATGAGAGGTCACCTGCGCATTATGTTCATGAATCTTCCTATACTGGAAGTTGGAAGGAATCGTATCTTTTGCTCCAAAATTAACCATATCCAAGGCTCCGACACTCAGGACAAAAGGTATCTTCTTCTCTAAGATAGCATCAAAACGGGAACTATCACAAGCCATGACGCCACCAACCAAATAATCAGCAACCTCTGTTGTTGTGATGTCCAAAACACCCTATTTATTATCATGTTAAGAACAGTGAGGTAAAAAAAAAAACTTTCAAAAGAGGAAAAAAATAATTGACCAGAAATGCAAGAGTATTCAATTGAAGATTTAATCCTCACTCCAGATATAATTTAAACAAAAAGAAGAAACAAAGATGAACATTTGAATTTAATTTTAACAAAAGCAGAATGTTTTCTGTAATTAGCAACTCCTCGTACATGAAGAGACAAAACCATACACTGAAGCACATACAGATAGGGAACAACAGGAGAAATTGGAGACAAACACAATGTTTATTTGTTCTCTAACTCACTGGTGAAGCTGATAAAATGCATAAGGCAAAAATAATGCCAAACTGACATCAAATGTTTAAGGTCCTCTCTAAAAATAAAACTTACAACAACCTCAAACACAGTTTCGAGCTAAATTTTTCTAGCTTCATGCTAACATTTAAGAACTTGAATGGATATTGCTTCAATCGTCAACACCAACGTCACTATGTATTAAAATATATAAAATGTAAATACTGCACTAACACATATCTAAGCTTCTGCTGTGGTTCGTAGCCAAGCTTCTCTTGCAGTCTTGATGTATAATAGTTGACGTGAGAAAAATACCTGTATAAGCCCCTCTTTAACCAGGCCCTCCATTGCCCTGCCTCCTACCCCAGTGGCATGGAAAACCAAGGGCTCATAACCTTCCTCAAGCAATCGTCTTCTTGCAGCATCCACACAGGGAGTTGTGACACCAAACATGGTGATACCAACAGTAGTTTTTTCCTTATTGCTGAGGGCATGTTTTGACTGCTGAATGCTTCCAACTACCATTCCAGAAAAAGCAGCTCCAGCATTGGATAAAATTATTCTACTTATGTTGTTTAGCCCACATATATCAACAACAGACGGAAACAACACCAGGTCAGATGTCTCAATGTAAGATTGAGTTTGACCGCTAGCCACAGTAGACACAATGACTTTAGGCACTCCAACTGGCAGAGTTCTGAAAGCAGATGAAAGTAAAGCCGTTCCTCCACTGCCACCAAGGCCAATAGCTCCTGCAACTACATGATCATCATAAGCATTCTTGAGGAAATGAGAAAGAGCCTTGTTCATTATAGCAATTGCTCTGCCTCTATCATCTGGAAGCAAAATTTCATTCTGCTTTTCTGATTTGGCATAGCTAGAGAGAACATCATTTCTCGAGATGAAATTAAAATCCTCAAAATTCTCAGCCTCCTGCAGACTGGTGGACACATCAATAATAGTGACCTGAACCTGTAACTTGATAAAAAAACCATCCATTTTAATGCTCCATTTATATATAAAAATTGCATAAATGAACTTTTAATGAATGATTGCATGATGAACGAAAACAATAAAAAAATGCTAGAGATTAAAAAAAAAGACTTGTTAAAAAGGTAAACCAAACTAAGTTTAGAACTCATAATGAGTTGAATGTTAAATTGGAATCCACAAAGACAGTTACAGACATACACAAACTGGCTAGGCAAGACAAAGTAGTAGTAGGAAATTATGTAGTATTAAATGTATAAAATACGAAGATAATTACCCATTAGTAAAATAAGAGAACATAAAATGGATTTATTCAATACACTATTGAATGAAATATTCTGGAAGGACTAAATCAAAAAGTTAGAGAAGAAATAAAGAGAAAAAGTTAAATATGTTCGTGAAATTAGAGATTAAGAGTTCAAGTATGCACTTAAAACAATGAAAAGTGGGAAATTATATGAGTAGATGAAGTACCTTTTGAAGTATGAAAATATTTAAGAGAGCGTGGGGCAGATTGGTTAACTAGCTTTTTATTATGATTTTTAAGAACTAAAAAAGATGCAAGATAAGTGTAGGAAATCAATTTTATGTCAGCATATAAAATTAAGACGCTTAGAATTATATTAATTATTGTGGTATCAAATTAATAAGCCACAATTTGAGGAAAGAATAATTGAACAATCACCAAGACAAGAATTGGACATGCCGGAAAATCAATTTGATTTTATGCTAGAACATTCAACCATGAAGCTACATATTTGTTGAAGAAGGTTAATATAAGAATTTAGAGAAAAGAAAAGAGATTAACACATTATTTTCAATGATCTAAGCTCTAGAAAAAGCTTTGTGATATTCTAAGGTATGGTTTTTTTAAAAAATTCATCAATCTGATAAGCTAAATTGAACTTGATAAAATGAAACCGAAAAATCAGGAATCCGAACGGTTTGATTTTAGGTCCAGGTATTCTGATTTTTCAGGTTTCGGTTTATTCTGGATAGGTGGGTTTTTTATTTTGATGTTACCTGAGCCCAATGTATATAATACATTTATATTTTCAATATTAGAATATACAATCTTAAAATATACATTTTTAAAACCTTACTTATTGGCTAAAAAACCCAATATTTTTGAGTTATAATTGCCTTTTCTTTCCCCTTTATTTTTAATATTGTAATTGGTGCACTTATGTATGTTTCTCTCATTATTGAGGTGTAAACTCGTGTTGTTTTATGATAAATTACTATTTTAAACATTGTAATTTGTACATTTAGTATATATTATAAAGGTGATGCAATCGGCCACCAGGATAGCCTCCGCACCACTGGATCTAACTCACAATACTGCAGTATTTGTGAAAAGAGAGAGGGAGTTCTGGGTGAGGGAAAAGGGGAGAAGAGGAAGGGAAAGGGAAAGGGAAAAGGGAACTGAGAGGGAGCAGGGAAGAGAAGTTTCCAGAGAGAGAGAAAATAGAGAGTATCGAGAGAAAAGAGAATTAGCCCTTCTTTCTGTAATCGAGTACAAGCAGTTTATACTCAGTGTAAACTATACTCTTCTATAACAGAATAATATACTAAGTGCACGTGTATAACAGAATGTGAGATGAAAGAGAGGGCTAACAACATATTCTTCTATAACAAACTATATCAATATTCTATAACAAACTATATCAATAACTATATATAATCCCGGTATTTCTGCGGGGGTTGCACTGTCCAGGAGCTCTTTCGGATTCTTGGCTGATGGGGTGGTGTCGTAATATCAGCAGCGATGAGGCCCGTAACAAAAGGCGTCTTTAAGTTAAGAATTTTATATTTGTGATGATTGTTAGTTATTTTTAATAATTTAAGTGAAAAATAATGAACAAAACAAGTTCACTGGCCAACCAATCAACTGTTTACAGTTCAAACTATTATGAAACCAGTATGACCGGTTCCAGCTAGAAAACCATGTTCAAGTTTAGGTAACCAAATGGGAAATACCCCTCTACCCAGAGAAGTCTTATAATGGG
Organism: Nepenthes alata; assembly: GCA_028571085.2. Taxonomy (NCBI): domain Eukaryota; kingdom Viridiplantae; phylum Streptophyta; class Magnoliopsida; order Caryophyllales; family Nepenthaceae; genus Nepenthes; species Nepenthes alata. The sequence continues at coordinate 14,424 of JAOVVI020004964.1, forward strand.
TATTACAAAAGAGAAGACCGAAAAGAAAATATGTAGATTGTGTTAAGGATATGTATGAGGTGGGGTTAATAACTAGTGTTAGAACTATATGAAGAAATAATGAGGATTTTCCTATTATGATAGGAATACATAAATTTGAATCATCACATGTCTTCCTTGATTATTAATCAACTTACAGATATGTTAAATTGTTTAATAGATAAAATTAAAGCAGAGGTAAGAGGAAAGCTAGCATTAATTTTGCCTATAAAGGGCTCTAACAATAAAGCACTATGGGGATAGGCTCTAAAATATAAACGGTTAAAGACAAGTAAAAGTAAAGTAGAATACAAAAGGTATAATTTCAAAAACTCTAGATGGAAAAATTAACAAGTCAAAATTAGCAATATATTAATTGAATTTAGGATCTTAGATCTAGATATTGATGTAACTGGATAAAAATGATAAATGCATCAATAATGATTTGTGGTAGAAATGTACCTCTAAAATTAAAAGGAAAAATTTATAAGGCACATATTAGATTTGATATGCTTTATGAATAGAACTATTAAGCAAGCAAACAACATGAAAAAGAAATAAGTGTTACTGAGGCATTACTTAAAAGATAAGATAATGATTATATATGTAATCATTAGAATTCACTGTAGAAAAAAAGATGAGAAAATGATGATTATGGCGGTTGGAATACTTAGAACACGCTTCATAAGAGAGAGAAATCATGATTTGGTTGATATTGGATGTAAGAAAAAATAGCGAATATACTTAGAAAAACCTGTAATAAGATGATAAAAATGATATTAAATTACTTCTACTCCCATATGCAGAAGATGATTTATATAATCACATCCTTGTGGAATCAAGAGTCAAGACTTCCTTTTTGTAAATTGAACTATTCAGTGCATCACTTAGGTGCGTTTTACAATTGAGTTCATTTTATTTGCACTAGTCCACCAAATCTTCACCTATATTCAACACCTCTAATTAATGAAAATTGAAACTCACTAAGCTTAGCCTTTCTTCCTTTTCAGCTCTGCTACCAAAAACAAAAAAAACAGAAGTAACTAAGCTTAGTTAAGTCTGTAGTAGCTAATATCTTCCAGCATTTTGCCATTTTAAGGTTTCTAATACGGCCTTTTCGAGTTGTATGTTTTCGGAAATCTGCCACTTAATCCAACCGATGAACAAGCATTTACGATTTATTACTACTATAAATTACAAGCTAAGCTCAATTAAGTAAACAAGATCACAAATCAAATCGATTCCCAAGAATGATGGCTATCACTAAGCATTCACACTAAAGCCAATTTAGTGCACCAAAGGCAACGAGTATTAAAGCAGACTATCATAAATATTAAGAACATAGCGAACAAACTGTAGCATTATCATCACAAATTGAAAATTCAAATGAGAGAGAGAGAACCCTAAATCGAGAATGATCGGAGAAAGAATTGCAATTAGAGCGAACAGACTCGGATAGGAAACGAAGCTCATCGCGCTTCGTATCGGCGGTTCCAACGCAGAACACCTGAATAGTGTCGATCCGCTGGTCCCCCATTTTTCCTTCGGTGTTTGGTAAACGAGACCCGAATATAGACGTGAGATTATAAGGACAGAGGGCTACTCTCACAAGGAGCTGATGTAATTATTTTTTATATTTTAATTACTTATTTTTTAATAAATAATTATAATTTAATTATCTTAAAATAATTAATTTTAATTAATTTTTAATTTTATAAATTTAATTACATCATAATCATAAAAAACTAGCCTCTTTATCTATTTAAAAAATAAATCTTTCCCAAAATTCGAGACTATAATGGTATATATTTTATATTGTTTAGTTCATTGTAACGAATAATACAAATATTATATAAATAATAGTTATTATTATTGTAAAATTTATTATTACTACCATGGTTGGCACTGATATCATTGCTCCAAACTTATCATTTTTACAAAATTAAAATTTATCTGAATTAAGAATAATAAAATTTATCTTCATGGTATTAAAATATTAATTATTTTTTATTTTATTCATAGTTTTATTTTAAACTTTTTTGGTGAAAAATTAAGTCAAATTAACTACATTTGAGCCGTATAATAATAATAAAATTGAAAAACAATAATATATTTTTCTAAATGAAATATAAAATGCTTGAATATTCTGATTAAGCAGTCATATATAATTGTCCATCCGCGAGTTGCGCGTTAAGTATATTGGAAACTATTTTTTAAAAAATAAATTTTAAATATTTAAAATCTATCACTTTCTGAAAAAAAAAAAAAACATTTTCATGTTGTTAGAAATAAAAGGCCTTTCTGTAAAAGCGACAAGGTCTCCGCATTTTGACTTAATTTTATCTTCATAAAAAATTAGAAAAACTTAGGCTTTTACTTGGAAAAATGTTTTTCTATTTTTTTTATTTTTTACTTGAATTACTTAAATAATCGCATATGATTTTTTTCATTAAATAATAGCATCTAAACGTTAATTAGAATAAATGCAAGGTCTAGAGCATCTCTATCTAAAACACTAGAACTTGACTCTATCCAATGGTCTTAAAATTCGAATGTTACATTGT
>JAOVVI020004965.1:0-17005 GCA_028571085.2 Nepenthes alata
ACATAAATATTCACTTAACTGATGGTCATTATTTCAAGCATACCAAACTCACATACATAGATTTATATAAACACATTAGGCTATAAACATATAAATATACCAGCCTATATATATAAGTATGTAAATATATGGCAGTGTGGGGGGTGTGTGTGTGTATATATATATATATATATATAGGCTGGTATATTTATGTTTATAGCCTAACGTTTTTATATAAATCTATGTATGTGAGTTTGGTATGCTTGAAATAATGACCGTCGGTTAAGTGAATATTCCTGTATTTCTTTGATGAATTCCGGTAAAATATTCTGTGTCAACTTCGTTGGTGTGTGCGTATATTTATTGACACTCTATGGCTAAGTATGTTTATATGTGTTTGGAAAACGCGTCCACCAAAGAAACACAGTCTCTCAACCATCATGAAGAAACAAGTTCTGATAAACTATACAGACGTCGCCTTGGGGAGCCCCTGTTTTGTTTGTAAAGAAGAAAGATAGGTCCATAAGATTATGCATCGATTATCGAGAACTTAAGATCACCGTGAAGAACAAATATCCGCTTCTGAGGATCGATGATTTATTTGATCAATTGAAGGAGGTGCAAGTTTTCTCTAAGATCGATCTTCATTTCGGATACCATCAGCTACGCATTCGGGAATCCAACATTGCTAAGATGGCTTTCAGATCGCGTTATGGGTATTATGAATTTGTGGTGATGCCATTCGGACTAACCAATGCACCAGCAGCATTCATGGATATGATGAATCGAGTATTCAAGCCGTATTTAGACCATTTTGTGGTGGTGTTCATCGACGACATTTTGGTGTATTCCCGGACTCCTAAGGAGCACGAAGAGCATTTGAGACTAGTATTAGGAACGCTGAGGGAGGCTCGACTCTATGGAAAACTCAATAAATGTGAATTCTGGCTTAGTCAAGTGACTTTTCTCAGCCATATTATCTTTGGAGCTGGAATATCTGTGGACCCGGCTAAGATTGAGGCAATCATGGGATGGACACAGCCAACGACGCCAAGCGTAGTGCGAAGCTTCCTTGGGCTAGTGGGTTATTATCGTAGATTTGTCAAAGAATTTTCAAGCATTGCCACGCCATTGACCAAGTTGACACAAAAGAACGTGAAGTTCACCTAGACCGATCAGTGTGAAGCAAGTTTCCAAGAGCTTAAGAGGCGGTTGACATCAGCACCAATTTTGACGATTGCCGATAGCTCTAGAGGTTTTGATGTGTTTTGTGATGCTTCGTTGAGAGGTTTAAGGTGTGTCTTAATGCAACACGGGAAGGTCGTAGCATATGGGTACAAGCAGTTGAAGACTTATGAGACTCGATACCCGACACATGATATGGAGTTGGCTGTCATAGTGTTTGCTTTAAAGATTTGGCGACACTACTGATATGGCGAGACCTTTGTTATCTACACCAACCACAAGGGTCTAAAATATCTATTTTCTCAGAAGGAACTCAACATGAGGCAGCGGAGGTGGTTAGATTTGTTAAAGGACTACGATTGTGACATCTAGTATAAGCCGGGGAAGGCCAATGTTGTGGTAAACGCTCTGAGTAGAAAGTCTGTAGGAATGGTCGCCCGCATGATGATTCAAGAATGGCGGATGTTAGAAGAAGTGGAGAACTGTCAACTACATCTATACCCGAGAGATACACAAGCTACGGTGCCATACTTGCAGGTGCAACCACTTTTCATCAACAGCATAAGAGAGACCCAATATGAAGAAACGTTGCTAGTGTTGATCCGCGATGAGTCAGGCAGTGATCACCGAGTGGGATTCCATCTCGGTAAGGATGGTGCCCTAAGATTCTGAGATCATTTGTGTGCCCCTGATGTCAAGGAATTGCGAGAAGAAATCCTCAAAGAAGCTCACCGGTCGAGATATACCATTCACCTCGGTAGTGCCAAGATGTACCAGGACTTGAGGAGGTTATTTTGGTAGAGAGGATTGAAGAAGGATGTTGTCGATTATGTTGCTCGATGCTTGAGATGTCAGCAGGTCAAGGCTGAGCACCGGCATCCTGTTGGAAAACTTCAGTCTATGCTTATTCCAGGTTGGAAATGGGAGCACATCGTCATAGACTTTGTGACAGGGCTCCCAAAGACTGTTAGAGGACACGACTGCATATGGGTAGTAATCGATCGCCTAATGAAATCAGCTCACTTCTTGGCCACAAGGGTTACGCTGCCACTCGAACGTTTGGCCAGACTTTACATTGAGAAGATTGTAAGGTTGCATGGAGTACCAGTTACCATTATATCCCATAGAGATCCTCGATTTGTCTCTCGATTTTGGCGGAGTTTACATCAAGAGTTGGGTACGCAGCTAAAGTTCAGTATAGCTTTTCATCCTCAAATTGACGACCAGTCCGAAAGGACCATTTAGACCCTTGAGGATATGCTGCGCTTATTAGTTCTAGATCTAGGCGGTAGCTGGGATTCGCACTTGTCGTTAGCCAAATTTGCTTATAACAACAGCTATCAGCCTAACATTGGCATGGCCCTGTTCAAAGCACTCTACGGGCAAAAGTGCCAATCACCAATTAGCTAGGAAGAGGTAGGAGATCGAAGGATCGTGGGTTGCCGCAATTAAAACACATCTGGGGCGGTGGATGCTCCCTGGAAGTCGGTGCTTACGAAAACACTGAATGATTAGTGGATGTAGACGATATTACCTTGCAATTTCTGGCGAGGTGTCCCGTCTTCTGACACTTGAAGTACCGCTTTCCATCTCCTTGACCTTTGGCATTCTGACACTTCAAAAATGAAGTTTGCAGTGATGTACTCCAAGTCAAAGTGGCTGCTGCCAGCTGGATCTGGCCTCTCTGAGCAAGGCTTCCTCAATAATCATGGCACGCTTCAACACTGCACCATATTCCACCAAGACAAATGGAAGTAGCAGCATCTGGATGACGTCATTCAGTCCATCTTGGAATCATCGAGCTTTCCACTCCTCGTCGTCCGCCAAGTAGGGGGCAAATCGTGATAAGGTAGTGAACTGTGAGTCATATTGTGCTACCGTCATGCTCCCTTGATGCAAAGACATGAACTCTGCCTCCTTGCTAGCCCGTACAAATGGGGGAAAATACTTGTTAAAGTGGCGTTGGAATTCCTCCCAGGTGATCTCAAGGTGATCTCATCGGCCGTCATGTGCAGTTCTCTCTTCAACATGTTCCACCAGTGATCTGCCTCTCCGACAAAACGATGAAGAGCTAGACGAACCTTGTCCGTCAGTCCACAACGAATGACCTCAAAAGCCTTCTCTATCCTTGCCATCCAAGCCTCAGCGAGCATAGGATCAGGTAGACCAGCAAACTCCGAAACCCACTGGTCTAGGAAATTGAACATCACTCGACGCTCCCTATCTTGCACTTGTTGTTGGTCACCAACCGCCGATGAAGTGGTACCCTTGGGTCCCATGACTAATTGCCTGATTCGCCGCACAAGGCGCTGCGGACCTCTGCCATTTCTTCAGCGCTAGCGTGGCTGGGTGCGCTGGGCGATCGGTCTGCATTAACACATAGTTGTTCGGACATCCTTATATAATAAAGGTTGGGTTTTTTTTTCTCACATAGTATCATCTATTCATCTAAATCCTTGAATGCTACCCGTATCATCATCCCTCAAATATATTAAGGAACCGGAAGATTCCCACAAATCTCCTAGACTCCTAAGTCCTTGATTAACTTGACAGGAACTAACCTATCTCTAATACCATAACTGTGACGACCTGAACCTTAACCAACAAAAACACAGCTTTAGCCGCATAGTGGACTAATAGTTTAAGCAGAATATGATAATTGCATAAGTCTAGACCGTCACATCATTGATTTAACTATAATGGTATAGGTTCGTCCAACATCCACAAAACAAACTAAAGAAAAGATAATTAAGACAAAGAAAATACATCAAATTCTATGGAAAACTAAACAAGGATAACTCTACAGAATAAATCTTCTGGCCATTTGAACCTTCTTCCCTACCTGAATTTCTTTCTACGATAACAGATGTTTTCCCCACTGAACTAAGTACTGTCTACTCAGTTTGGAGTCAAAAAAAGCAAAGGTGAGCAAAAGCCCAGTAAGTGATAATAATAAAAAACGCTAAATAATAATAACAATCTCGGATATCAAAATATAAATGTCTCAACATTACTCTAACCATCTACAATATCCGAGAAATCATTACATATCGTAAATACGACTCTAAGCAAGATAGGTCGCACTGGACCCATATATCACAAAAATAATAAGAGTATCAATAACTAACGGTAATCTCCTGGAATCCGATGTCAATGATGAGTGGGGATTCCCTGGTCCATACGTTGACGAGAACGACCAGCATATTAATGATGATAACCAATATGGATTCCACTGAACTCGGATATCATAGGATCCAACACAAGGATACTGCCAATACAACTTATGAGATACTCACAATCATAGAATATCACAAGGAAACTCCTGAATCTTATTTCGCCACCGTGAACCAAAGGTCGCGTATATTCCATGACGGCTGGGTGCTTGCACAAGCTACCCTATGCTCGCAAGTTTGACCTACGACCAAAATTTATGGTCCACGGAGACTCTACTCAACAAAGTACAGACGTCTCTCTAGTATGCTCATCATCCGACTCAACCAGGTACAGATGATCTCATTAACATGCTCCTCTTCCGATTCTACAAGGTACGGAAGGTATCTCATATTTCAAACCCAGCATCTCTCGCCACGATACCCTCGATATTATGAACTACGATAGTTACATAGCCATAAGAATCCCACCAATCTACGCAATGTACCTCAACACCACCCGGACACGAAATTCAGTATCGGATAAGCGTAGACCACATTAAAGTACCGTAGCCTCCTATTCGACTAAATACCTTAATGTTTTCATACATTCTCCTCAACCTTAACCGTAGGAAGCTAACAATCCAAATACTCACACAATCGAGTATAATGCAAAGAAAGTTTTGCAATTTCAATGATAGAAATGTCGTTCGGTACTAACAAGGATCGTACTCACGCAATCAAGACTAACACAAAGGATTTATCACGGAACGAAGAAAAGATAAACACAAATCGAGATATAACTTATTTTACTTAATTCAACCATTTAAATATTCTACCATTCTGTTCCAGTGCGACACCTACTACTAAGGCCACATTTAATGATATCACTTACAGACGAGCCAAAATAAATCAACAGATTCTAAGCATATATAATATTTTATTTTATTTATTTATTAATTATTATTTTAACATACTACCCATGAAATTAAATCATATTCTCAACTTCACCCTCTAAAATTTAACATTCATGGTCACGTTACAGGGTTCTTCCACACACAACCCATTTATAATAATTTACATCCATTCTACTAATACACACACCCACAGACACATACTCACTCAAATATATAAGTGCACATACTACCAGCATATATATATATATATAATCTGCCAACACACACACTACATACACCACACACCCACCGCGCACAGTGCACTCCTGCACACTCATACCCGCACCTACACACAAGAACACACGTATATATATACACACACACAGTACATAATAAATATATATATATATATGTGTATGTTTATACTCATATATATATATGTACACACATACTCATACCCAAACACGCATACCGGCACGTATAAATGTGTATACCGCATTCCATATAAATTACAGGACCGATTATATACGCAATTTCAACCGGTAAAGCACGAGGCTCTATTTTCTCACCCGATTCCAACATCCCACACACAATTGGAAAACTCAGTTTTCTTAATTAAGCAAATGAATCCATAACATGAATTAATCCCAAAGCCACAGCTCCGTGTGACTCATCAATTCACTGTTCCGAAATCGGTAACCCAAAGTAGAGCATTTTCCTCTGTTTCACTTCCCGATTCAATCTTATATAATAATTTCCACATGCATCAAGAATTTAATAGCATTTGGAAAGAAATACGATTAATTTAGAGAGAGGACGGATCAGTTGCAAATTAGCAGAAGAGTTACTTGCAATGAGTGAAGAAGTGAAATAATGAGAATTCACTTGCCTAATTGCAATATCACTGAAGTAACGAAGATAGCAGCAGAAATCGATAACAGCAATTGCACGGCAACGGCAGCAATTCACCCGAACAAAAAGGTCTCGGCACTGGCTTCGGCTCAATAGCAACAGTGACGGCGATGGCCACAAGTCATAGTAACGGCATCAACAATCGCCCATGGCCACGGCAGCAAGACCACCGAAACAAAATGCCTCGGTGTTGGTCTCACAGAAACAATGCCTCACACTGCTCACACTCTTCCTTCCTCCGCTTGCAATCTCCCTGGACTGGGGTTTAAATAGGCTCATCGCGGTGAGGCAGAGGGAGTTAGGCGGTTACACGAAGGCCGATCGGTTAGGGTTTAGGGCTTAAGATTTGAATGGCAATTTATTAGAGTCGTTGCAAGAAAGAGAGAGAAAGAGAGAGAGAACCAGACTGGAGACTGTGAGAGAGGTAGAGGCAAAGAGGGTTTGTTGAGGGAAGAAGATTCGAGAGTGGAGAAGAGAGATCAGGTGGGACAAATGTATTATTATTATTATTATTATTCTATTACATAAATATTTTCTTATTCTTACGGACACACCAATATTTTATTCGCGTGTTCAAGAATTAGGTCCACCCGATTTAATTTATAATTCACCGCCGAAAGTATCCGGGTATTTCCGTTAATCATATTTCCATGGAGTAAATACACATACACGGACCTTTACCACTTTTTAGCTAGTTCAATCAGATGTTTGGAGACCTTATCCACTCTCGTCTAAATTGGAACTTCATTATTTTGTTATTTTTATTAATGATTTTTCATGCGTTACTAGATGAAAAATCATTCTGAGTTACATTCCATTTTTTGTATGTTCTACACCAAAGTTAGGACCCAATCTTATACTACTATCCACACTAAATGAATGGAAGTGAATATTTTTCTATTTCCTTTTTGTCATTCCTATCCAAGCATGGGATGTATCATAAGTCATCCTTTTTGAAACGTCCAAAAGATTGGTGTGGCCAAACAAAAAAATAGGCATTTGATAAAAGTTGGTAAAGCTCTATTATTCCAAATGGGAGTTCCAAAAATTTTTGGAGTGATGCTATGCTACTAGTTATCTTAGAGTCGAATGACATTAATTCTTCTTCAGAGGAGATTCATTTTCATGTGTTATTTTCCGGTAAACCATTACATCCTCACCCAATAAAGATGTTTGGTTGTGTATGTTATGCTTGTGAATATTCAACCTCAACTAACCAAGAATCACAAGTCTTTGCAGCAGATGTATTCAAACACAAAACAAGTATCAATGGCTCTCTCCGAAATTAGAACACTACCTAGTGTCCTTTGTTATCACATTTTATAAGTCAACACTCAATTATCCTGATGTATCTTCATTGAATCCATTGTTGAGTACCCTACCAATTGATGATACTCGTATTTTTAGAATGTTCATAAGGTTGTTTTTCCAACACCTTTGTCACATATGCCTTCTTGTCCTCTTGTCACTCAAAACTTATGAATATGGTCCTCATCATGTGTTTGGCATTTCACTTGGAGCTGATCCTAAGTAGGCCCCTATCAAGATAGTTATTTCCTTCAACAGATATATTGTTCCTGATCAAGGATTGAGTCAAACCTTCTAATGTAATGTAATGGTTAACACAACTGTACTCAATACATATATGCTGAGCCATCCCGTAGCGAGTTGGTTCTTCCCCAGCTGACTCTTTGGTCTTAAAAATGCTGGTTTTAAGAATGAGTGATTGCTCTTCTCCGACCCTTACTGCCCAACCTAAGAGTAGAACGCATTATATTGTTCTTGCTTAGCGGGATTTTGTATCCGTCTTGAATTTTATTAGTGTCTCCATCTGTATTCGAGACTAATTCTCATTCTAAGTGATGAGCAACAATGGAAGAAGAGAGTTGCATAAGAGTAGTATCACTCATGGGATCTAGTCTCTTTACCACATAAGAAGAAACCCACTAACTGTAAATGGTTGATACAGTAAAAGTAAATCTAGGTGGTTCTTTAGCTCAGTTGAAAGCTCATCTAGTAGCTAAAGGATATGATCAGACATATAAAATGGATTATACTAAAATCTTTTCTCCTATCATCACGTTGACTTCTATTAGGTTTGTAACTTCGTTAGGTTCTATTCATTACTAGTCTTAACATCAATCAGATGTCAAGAATACCTATTTAAATGGTATTTACATGACGAGGTTTATTTGGAGAAATCTCCAGGGTTTGTTGCTCAGCTTGAGCCTAAATTTGTTCATTGGTTGAAGAAGTTCATATGGTTTGAAACAACCCCAGTAGGCTTAGTTTGGCTAGTTCAATAATTTTGTTTGAGTCTGGATTCTCTTATTATAACAACAATTACTCTATATTCTATTATCATTTATAATTCTAGGTTTATTCTTCCTATTGTGTATGTGGATGATATTATAATTACTGACAGAAATAGTTCAAACATTACAAATCTAAAATCGTTCCTTCAAAGTTGTTTCCAGACCAAAAAGCCTGGGAGTTTGCACTATTTCCTTGGCATTGATGTTGCTAGGAGCCAATGTGGCTCCTAGCAACATTTGTTAATTTATATCAGGAGATTCATATGTTAATTCAAAACCTTATAATACTCCCATGGATTCAAGAATTATGTTATTTTCAGATGACGAGAGATTTTTGTTGAACTGAAAAGTACCAACGAATAGTTAGTAACCATAATTACCTCTCCATGACTCGCTCATATATTATCTTCTGGTAAGACAATTTTTGTCTTCTTCTCATGTTCCTCATTAGAAAGCTACAATGCATTTTATAAGACATCTTAAAAAATCACCAAGATTAATTTACAGTAATTATAGTCATACTTAGGTTGAAAGTTTTTCGAATGTTAATTAGGCTGCGCTGCCAAATGTTCAAAGTCTACAGTTGCTTATTGTACTTTTGTTAGAGGCAACCTTGTATCATGAAAGACGAAAAAAGAAAATGTGATAGTCCGATCAAGCAAGAAATCAAAATATTGTATGTTAACGCATGTCACTTGTGAACTGATATAGCATCCAAAATTTCATGATTTTCTAGATTATAAGAGTTTTGGGCCTTCTTAGTTGTGGTATGATAATCAAGAAGCTATTAGAATCACATCAAATCCGGAGTTTCATGAGTATATAAAGTATTTAAAGGAAGATTGTCGCTCTATTTGTGAGATGTTTTAACATGGCTTAACTCACATTCATCAAGTAAGGATTGGAGATCAGCTTGTAGATTTCTTCGACAAGTTCCTACCAAGAGTTTGAGTTGCGCATATTTGTAACAAACTAGGAATGATCAACATATATGCTCTAACATGATGGGGTATTAGAATATCTTGTCATTAGTAGTAAAATATGTTTATTATCATAATAGAATATGTTGATAGTACATTCCTTTATGAGGTATTTTAGTCTTTGTATTAAGTTGTAAATAATCCAAGATATTGTGCATACCCATAACCCTAATTAAGTGTTTCCACAAAGCTACCTATCTTATTTTATTCTATTCTTTTACACTTCCCACTCAAAAATATCTCACACTGAACCTTAAAGGAAAACTGATGTCCAGCCACCATGCCCTCAACTTTTGGAGCTAAGAGTATTTCTTTGCATATACGCACCTATATTTTGTAACATATCTTTTTTAAAAAAATTCAATGTTTTGCACTAATAGCCCATTGATGACAAAAATGTCCTCACATGTTTGCCAAACAGAACATATTAATCATCTTTGGTGAAATCAGGATCAGTAGAATTAATCTGTGATACATGTGTAACTTGCCCTTCTTTTAGTTTTTAGTGTTCCTAATGAGTTCAAGTAGCTTGAAACTTCCTGGCTTAAGAATGGGGGAATTTCATGCAAGGAAAGGAAAGAAAGATAGCAGTCCCATTTCGAGAAGGAAGTAGATCTCCAAAGAAGGAACTCTCAAGATTTTCTTCCCTAAAGAATATACTATTAGAATCCAATATTTAAACTAATTACAGCCTGCAATATTCTAACAGCATAATTCCCCTTTAACAGAAAAATAATGAGTCAAGCAAACAAATGAGCAAGAATACTCTGTGCTGGAATGAAAGAAGAAAGAAAGCAGCAGCAATTTTCCTAATTACCACCACGTGCCATCAGGGCTACCTCATCCCTTCCTTACCAACAGCCCAGATTATGGCACACACCCCTATCTAGAACTCTCTATTCTGCCACCGGTACGACATCTGAACTCTATCATCCCCCTTCTGTTGCTCTTCTTTACCGCCATCCCCCTTACCTCCTAACTCAGCTGCACCATTGTCATTAGACACCATCACACCATGTCAAATTAATATTAATAAACGCCAAATATTAAAAAATAAAAAAAAAGTAAATTCCAAGAGGACATATCAGCCATTAATGGACAGAAGGTGTGACATTGAAAACTTTGCAGAGAGTGAAGTATGACATTGAAGTTAAATTGTTGTTAATGTGTAAATAGCCATAATATGTTGGTACCTGTGTAAAATATCCATGAATGAATATGCTAATTAACCAACATAAACAAGATAAGCAGAAGGTATCCAAAGGTTATAAAAATGCCACTTGTCCAATTCAAGGTCATTTTCTTATGAGAAGAAAAGATTACAGCCCCTTCACATTTGTCCTATGGTAAATCCTTCATACCTTTGTAATCAGATAAATCAATTCTCTGATGCAGAAAAGACTTCGAAGACAAAGTGTGGTAATGTAAACCAACATATATCATCATTTTGGTCCTCTTCTGTAGCTGGATTAGAATAGACTTGTAAGATAAAATCATTACATTGCATGGTTGTTCAAAACCAAAGATGTTGGTCCAACATTTCCAAATGTTAGGGAACCTTTTCCCAGTATTTAAAACACATCAAACAATACTTTGCAGTTCACCCTTCTTTCTTTCCATTTTTTCATGCACAGCATTTTGCAGTTCACTTAGAATATATCATCTTCCAATTTAAGTAATAGCCCCTCACGTATAGCATTTGTGTAATGAACTTATGCAACAACCTCTACTAGACAAACTCAAGGGCTCTCCTTTGGCAGTTTCAATGAAGTTCAATCAACATAATCTAAAGGAAAAGAAAATTTTGTGTGTACATGCAAACTAGTAAATTGCAGGATACTCGCAAAGTAACAGAAACTCCACCACAGTAACGCACCTTATAGACTCAGAAACATCACGGCATGACTTCTCAAACTCTAAAATCAGATCAGGGATTGACAATGACCCTACAATAGGAAGAGACCTATTTACAAGATACAGAGGAGCAAAGTTGAGAAAATAAAAGCACATCCTATCTGCACATCTTATATCAAGTTTAAGCACCTTGTAGAGCAGAGTCAAATAGAGATGCAAATAAAGAAAATGTTGTCTCTCCGGCATCTAGTAATGTATCATCCTCAATCTTGCATGCTTTTAGTGAGTAACTTCCGCTGTGACGAGCTGAACCAATAGCAGCATCAAACTCAAATAGTCCATGACTATCAGGGGATCTCCTTTTGTAGGCAGAATGCGTCCTCGATCCTTCAAGGTTCTCAACTTCCTGTTTAATGTCTTCAAGAAATAGGGCAGCATTGGACCGTCTACCACCACTTAAATTAAAGGTGGAATCATTTTGGCGTGGAGATATGCCAGATGCTGACTGCCTTTTCCTGCAAATAAATTATCACTCGTTTATAAGCCACCCAATCAATAAAAGGATGTTAGCATTTAAAAAAAATGCTTGCTTTGTTTATATAATTGATAAGATATATTACTCAGACCAAATCAAGGTATGGATAGCTAAAAGGAAATTGACTTCCTTGTAAATCCAAATCAATAGAACATGTTGATGATGAATGCAAGAGGATGGGTAAAAAAGCTTTTCGACTTAAATGGGAAGCCATTTGCATGGCAGCTAATAAGTTGAGGACATTTGTCCATCTCCATAGGGAAATGTTGAACAATTAGGAGACAACAGAATAGCACACATGTCAATCTCAACATAATCATAGACACTGACCTTGCATGTGTTTTTGGATGTTAGTTAGAGCCAAATATGGAATGCTTGTGACTGAAAAGTGATTCTTCTGCAGAAATATCTTCTTCTATTTTGATGATTTTACAAAATATTATTTACTTGAGCACACGTTTGAGGTAATTATGTTACTTGAATATGCAAAGAAACACTAAAAAGCATTACCAGACTCAATCTAAATTAGTTGGCTGTAAGGCAGTAAAGCATAAAAAGTATACACAGGACAGTTTGCTCACCACGTTGAGCCAACAGGATTATCCCATATAGAGGCAGAGAAAACAAGCAGTTACATGAATATGATAATTTATGATGCCACATACCAGCCAGTCCACATCTACCCATAAGGCATTCTTTCAAATTCCTATACCAACTAAATCCATAAATATATAGTACTAATTATTAGAAGACTATTAACTCCTAAATGGAAAACGATGCAAACACCTCTCTGAAATGCATGTGGTAAGGCCACATGCATCTAAACTTTTAAAAAGCCTCATGCGTTTAGCCATTTTTTTTATATTCAAATGGCTTTACGCCAAGAAATTCGAGTTTCCTGAGCCGCAATTTCAGCCAATGTAACTCAGATAGTAAAGTTGTGCACAAGAATGTTGCTCAACAAGGCTCTTCAACTTCAAAAAGCCATCATTGCAACAATGCTAGGGGGACATGCAGCCAAGGTGATGCTATATGACATCAGCGACACCAAAAGTGGCGTTATCCAGGCAGTCAAATCCCAAGCACTCATTTGAAAGGAACCAACTCGGACACCAAGTCCACTTAGCTTCCAATAGAATCCAAATTTACAACCTTCAAGATGAGGAACTAATGATTGGTCCAGCTACAGATGGTAAGACCAAAACCGAAATCTGCTAATCCATGTTGTCAAAACAGGGGCTGCATTGCCAATATCGCCCTGTCAAAGACCAAGTTCTCAGAATACAAAGGCCACCTTTTTAGAGGGCCGGATTGTCCAAAGGAGAGCAAAGACCCAGATTTTCAGACAATCGGGTCGCCAGAGACAGTTTGTAAGGAGAGCAACGTACCAAGCGTGCTTGTCGATCAGGGAAGACTGTTATAAACCCTAATCAGAGTGATCGAGTTGTCAAATTTTCCTAAAGCAAAAGCAACCCGAGCAGTTGAGCAAAGTCAAAGAGGCCCATGTTAGCTGCCACGCTATGTTATAAACGACCAAAACACATTTTTTAAGGACTTATCCACACAGCAATCGCTCATGAACAGCCCATGATCATCTAAGTGGCAGTTTGGACCCCAAGTCAAGGAAATGTGGTGAAAAATCAAGATCCTATGCCGATCAACTATCACTATGACCACTAAAAAACTAGCTAAACATGCCAACATGGGTAGTCAAGAGTCAAGCTCATTCAGAATCAGTTAATCAACAAATGAAGACCCCATCTCATGAGAAAGAGAGAGCCTACAAGCCTAAGATACGACTCCAAGTGGTTATGAAGACTAAGTAGCTACTTTGTCTGGATCATAACCTACTCTGAGTGATTAGATTAGAAGGTCACTTGGTCTCAAGAGTAACCCACTCTAACACATTAGTGGACTAAGGGGTTATTGAACTGCTCCCAGGATAGTATAAGCACTTCTATATATATACATACATATACATACATATATAAACATACATACATACATATACATACATACATACATATACATATACATATGCATATTTGTTATAAGCCCCCTTAGCATCAAGGGGCATCTTTTCGCTTGAAAAAGAAACTCGTTCAAACACAAATCCAGCAATAGTTAAGCCTTCACAAATAAAGTCATGATCTAATCCTCCAAAACAGATTCTCCCCCTCAAAAATATTTGAAAGCAAAAAACTGTCCTCCAGGAGTCTTCTTTCCCTTCTTGTTCTTCTCTCTAAAGATTATCAAACGCAACACTAATTTGAAAGTTAGAAGATAAAGCGGGGAGTTTTTCCCATATCTTTGAAATCTTCTTTTTATCTGTGATGTGCAGGATCTGGTTAGAAAATCCAAGAATCGCCCAAGGAATCTCTCAGTCAAATCTAAATTTTCAGAATGAGTCAACAAGAATGGACACCATATCTCCATTCACGATGCATGTGGAATCATCACATACTAAACAATAGAAGTCAGTTGGATTATCAGAAAAAGCTACTCAGATCCTTATAAACCCAAGGAATACAGACAATATATTACACCTTACAGTTGCAAGAGAGTGGAGTACAAGGCAGTCAAAATTAGCCCATTAGATGTGAAAATAATAGCTTATTGCAGACAGCTCATGACCTTAACTTTTTTGCAAAACTTCAAGTGGCCATCACAAGAGGAAGAATTTGAGTTCATCCGGTGTTGCTACCTTTAAGTAGGTGTGAAGTGGCTCTCAAGGTGTGGGCGTGTCTACTTTAATACTCATTCTGCGAAAGCTCAATGGAGTTAGGATGGAGTTCTGCTACAAAAGGAAGATGCATGCACTATGCCCAACGGCTAAAAGTTGTGATAAAAAGGATTAGGATGCAGCTCTGCTATAAATGATCCACTAGACCATATGTGGAATTCATTGATGGGAAGAAGTTCTGGAATCGCTAGATGGAAAAAGCCCAATGACTGCAACACAGACAAGAATGCTCTTATCTTTCGTTCCGTCTGTCTCATTCCTTTTATATTCTTACAACTGATATTAAGCCAATTACAAATATATAGATGAAAAAATAAAATATAATTCAAGAACCTAACAATCACTATATAGAGGCAGCCCAATGCACAAGGCTTCCAAAGGTTCAAGGAGGATAATAAAACCTCACTCGACTTCCTCAGGGCTTACCTATCCCTCCACTGATTTCTGTGGATGTTTTCCTAACCATTATAAATGGCAGATGACCTGACCAATTCTTATGGAAAGCAACTCATTTTTCTGTGGCAGTTGTCAGATAGTGCATATATTCTCGTTTCATGTATTTATCATAGACCTCACTGCTAAAACCTTAACCCCCATCTAACTGGACCAAGAGTTTAAATTGCATGGTATACCTAAAATCATTGTATCTAATATAGATCCCATAAACCTCCATATGGTCTGGAAAGAACTCTTTATGTTGCATAGGAGTGCACTTTACATGTCAGTAACTATTACCCACAGCCTGATGGGAAGGAAAAAAGTGCCTAATAGGCGATTAAGGACATATCTAAGACTCACGATTGGCGAGCAACCAATAGAAGTCCAAGTGGCTAAAACGCAAATGATCAGTCATCCATTAATAGCACCGCATATCAGCTTGTGCGTTGTCAGTCCCAACCTCATCTTGTACCCAATGTTACCAGTGATAACAAACTTGCAACATGGGAACAAGCCACACAATTGGCGAAGCATCATTTGCAGTGGATCCAGAACTTACTGGAGCAAATGGATGATAGGCAGTGGTTACTCATTCCACTTAAAAGCTTACTGCTAAGGAGTGTGTAGAGAAATGATATTCGCACTTCAAACAGTGCTGTTGGCACTCCACCTTTTACCATATTTTTCAATACATTTGCAAAAAAAATGGAATTAATGGAGTTCCAGTAGCATTCACTGCAGTGAGAATATCACAGCTCTAGTATGAACCATTCCAAATCCACGCAAGTGTTTGGAACTACTCCTATCAACATTGATTCATCCCCACACAATTTGGTACATCACACCTTTCATGTCTCACAACTCAAGGGAAAGGTGGGAGACCATTAGATTCAGCTTAAATCTGCAACCCTTCTAATATCAGCTTTCTGCTACCAAGCTTAGAGAACATTATTCATTTATCCGATGATGGTGACGGAGAGAAACCTTTTCAGTCGCCAAAGTGCTAGTGCACCGGAAATAGATCTATCCCAATGATGAAATTTGGAGAAATCAAAATCATTTTATTTAAAGGTTTATCCGGCTAGAGAGATGATAATACGGGTGCCCGAAAGAAAGGGAAGCGAGCCGTGCAGATTAGAAGTGGAACTGCCTACAACAAGGAGCACCTGAGGCAGAGCAGTCGATCCCAATTAGTTCAACTAGCCCCTTTTTTTGGCAACTTGATCATATCCAGTTTTCCATGACTTTTGCAGGATCAAGTCCTAACATTGTGGCAAAACCAAAAACAGACACAAATTCTATTCCAAAAATGAGAAATAACGAGTGTAAAACATAATTTGCAGCTCGGAGAAACGTTACCCGTATCGACGATATTGTTCCCTAGCGCTCAAATCTTTCGGATCAAAATAGCTCGGAGAAGTTTCCATATCAACATCTATTGTCTAGAAATCAGCTCAGAAACCCTCGAATGTTTGACATGATTGGCACCTTTCTCGAAGGCTTAAACCCTTTTTAGATGTTTGAGCGCGAAAACCTCTCGTCCTTAAACCCTAGCGCGCAATGGACCATGGCGTCTGAGTCGAATCTGTAAAACCCTAGCCAATTAAAATAAAGACAAAATGAGTAAAAAGGAGGCATATTAAAACATACATTAAAATATATATAATTTTTTGTATCATGTTGTAATATATTATCAGAAAAATAAATAATTAAAATAGCTTGTTCTTATTAATGATATTTTAATCAAAAATTTATTATTGAGGGCATTAATTAAGTACAAAATTTTAAAGTATTTCTTTCAAAAAATATATATATATGATTAAAAAAATAAGATAAAAATGAAAGATTGGGCATTCTTGCCTTTCAATTAATGGCTCCCCACCTAGTGCTGATTGCCAAATCCAACCCAACCCCTTTCCAAATTCAATAAGAGATAGCGTCAAGATCGAGTTCTAAAATTTTAAAATTTAATCATAATTTATTAAATTAATATAAATAAAATTGAGATAAAAAAAAATT
>JAOVVI020004966.1:0-17003 GCA_028571085.2 Nepenthes alata
GAGAAAAGGTGGGTGGGTATGAGTTGGGTAGACGAAGAGCACTCAAATGAAAGCTAACTCGACGGGCGGGGCAGGTGGGGCGAGTTAATGGTTTATCTTCTTCAGACCTCTTTCTCTCTCCCCACCCTTTTCTTCTACTTTTTTTTTTTTTTTGAGATGGACAACGGCACGTTAAGGTTTAGAAATTCAAATAAATAAAAAAAGAACTGAGAGAGCGTCATTCCATCAACGTATCATATTCTACCATATTATAATATTATATTATAGAAATGAATATTTTAGTACTTAGGTGCTATATTTTTTTTTAGAAATAAAGTCTTTTTATCGTTACATTTTAATTGTATGTCTTTAAATAAATAATAAATAATTATAATTTAATTATTTTAAAAATAAATAATTCTAATAATTTTTAAATTTAAATAAAATTATAATTATTAATTTTGAAAAAATATAACACCTCAATCTCTGTTATTTGGACCGAATCCACTGATCTAACGTCCGCGTAGATTTTCCAACGCGGCCCCTCACGTGACTTCCCACAGTTTTAATTTTAAAGCGAATAGAATGAAAAAAAAAAAAAAAGATTGTTTATCATTTTCTAATAATTTCGGAATATTTAAAATTATTTTTTTCAAACCCTAAAAATTACAAAAAAATAAAAAAAAAGAAAAATTCTTTTAAATATTGCATGGGCTGTTTTTTTATTTTTCTTTTTCCTAAAGTGTCTCCTATTTGAAAAATGCATTGTAATAATATATTACCTAATATTGTAGCTTTCTTTAAAATATAAAGTAGATCCCTTTATAATTAATATATTTCATTGTTATTCATTATAAAAATGCGTCAACTATCTTTATATGACCGACAAAAATAATTTATCTTTATGTATAAATATAATTTAGCTTGATTTTTTTGGCGATAATTCATAATTTTGGGCTAGTTATTCGTATCTATATATTTTTTATAGAGTAGTATTTTTAGGGGCATTTTTAATATTATTTAAATTTTTTTAAATAATATAATATTTATAATTATGTTTAAAAATAAAGTATTTTCTGAGGTATATGAGACCTTCACTATATCTCATAGTCAATTAAAAAAATTTTGTTTAAAAACATTTATAATTGCTGAGTGTAGTGACCAAACTAACACACTAAGGCTAAGATACACGGTGATCACAATTAATCGAAGGATAACAATATACACATAAATAGCCTAATCCAAAAATGACTGAATACTGTATCTCTATTAATGTCTAAATTGTTACCAAAGTGATTGAAAAGATAGTTGCACATAAGAAGTAACAGTCACAATTTAATATTATTAAATACATTTTATTACAGACGATGATTTTAGATCAACAAATCGATTAGGATCTCAACTATAAATATAGATCCCCCTCAATCAATGGAGTGGGGAGAGAAAGCCTGGGCATACAAATCACCAATAAATAACTTATTCAACAGTTAGGATCTCAACTATAAATATAGATCCCTCTTAATCAATGGAGTGCGAAGAGAAAGCCTAGGCATACAAATCACCAATAAATAGCATACTCATTAGTTAGTATCTTAACTATAAATATAGATCCTCCTCAATCAATGAAGAGCGAAGAGAAAGCCCAAGCATACAAATCATCAATAGATAACATGCTCATCAGCGGAGCCTTGTTCTCCAAGTTCACAACAACATTACACTCATCTCTTTCCTTCTTCAATCCACGCTCGCTTTTTACCTGTATCTTTTGATTATTATAAGATAAATTATTAATTTAAATGTTAAAAAATACATTGAAGAATAAGTTTCATATTTTTTTAACATCAAATTGAATTATTGTGGTACGTAGGGCTAAGATTCTAGTTATGAAAATCAAATCTGCAATCACTTAAATCAACTAAAAGATTTATATAGTTTTATAATTCGTATAATAATTTAAGTTTTAAAAACGCATCAATATTTAAGTAGTAAATGTAAGAAGGGGTATTTTTTGAGAACTATGAAAGTAAACTCAACAAATTGACACTTAAATAAATCATACAACCCTAATTGTTACCGTATTGTAATAGAAATGGTATGTAACCTTGGCAACTATAATCCAAAATTTTTGACATTTTCATTAATTTAGGCCAAATATAGGTACTCTAATAAAAATAAAAATAAAATTTAGAATACTTAATCACTAAATATATATTTCACTGATAAAATAAGATCGTATAGCCAAACTATAACTCCAATTTTTATCCACCAAATTGAAAAAATAAAGAGCCGATCCCCTTTTATATCGTATGATAAATCGGTTAACCTTAAACATATAGCTGCTAGACTAATAAATTATCACACTCTTCTCTAAGGGTCGATGCTCCCATACAAGAATTCTGGTCATGCTTTGAAATTATTTATTTATTCTATAATTTTAAATAAATGTTAATTTATTTAACCATCTCTTTGTGACACTGATAATATGCATGGATACTTCAATGTTTTAATGGTAAGATATATAAATTACTCTTAAAAAAAAAATGGGAGCGCGGGTCCCATGGATGTACAATGCATGCATGTCCCAAGTGGCGACATCACATCATGCGCGCAATGAGAGAAGTTTCGTGCACATCTCAACAAAACACGAGCCAAATGGCCGACTGTTCGTGATTCACTACGGACGAGAGGAAGACCATGAAACAGCACGTGGATCAGATGAAGTCCCTATTTTTTTTTTAAAAAAAAGTTAAGATATTAATATTTAAATAAATAATTTTAATTTAATTATTTTTTTAAAATATAAAAAACTAATTAAATTTAATTATTTATTTTAAAATAAATAATTAAGATAAAAAAATAATTTCTACCTTTTTAAAGAGACAGAGCCACTTATTAGCTCGTGTCATAATTATATTCTTTAGGCGGCCCTTTCTCTCCATGAGCCATTAAAAAATTAATATCTATTACGTTATTCTTATCATCTTAACGCTGTTGCGTATTCCTTTATTAAAACTATAAATAAATAATATATTATATTTTTAAAATGTTTATTTTTTATCATCTAACTTTTAACCATTGAGTACGTAACAAGTCAAGATTATAAAGTGACTATAATAGATTTAAAAAAATCTTGTAATATATATATATATTTAATTCTATTATTTTTATCTTAATACTATTGTCAAAGTAATTTAATTAAATCATGATATATTATTATTAATGTTTTTTATATTTTTAATCATTTTAAATATCTGGTGCATATTATGATTATAAAAGTATTATATTATATAGAGAATATAATTATTTTAAGGTGGTCCCGAGTCGGGTCATGGCCGGGAGAATTATTATCCATGTCGGCTTTAAACAGTAAATATTATACGAATAATGACAGTTTTTTTTTCCCACTGATGAAAGGATGGCACGTGTTAGTAATTGCACAAGGCATCGTGTTCAAAAATCTCATGTTAAAATATTATTATATGGTAATCTATAAGGATGTAAAATTCCACTATTCAATAATTTATATTTAGCTGATTTAGAAACGCGTCGTACAAGTATAATTGTTGGTACATCCGCGCGTGTTAAATCAAAACTTGAACGATCTAATAGAGCGGGTTGAATTATCCGGATCTTAGGTCAGCCTCTTTATTCAATATTGAATAGAATGAAAAAGAAACATGCATTATTTCTGTTAGAGATTTTTATTTAATTGACATATTTTATAATTATATATTCTTTATATCGTTATTGGGTTATGGGTTATCGCGATTCAGTATCAGAAATACCGCGCCTGTCGTGCGCTCTCCAGTCGCTCGAGCCCATCCGAAACCTCCGCGTCCTCCGTGTGCTCGCTACCCGCTCAACCCTAATTTTCAAAATAATCCTCGCTTGCACCCATTTTTCAGAATTAGCCCCATTCGCTGTGCGCCGCCCCGCACTTGAGTGCACGTAGGGTTTTTCAAAAACTCTCAGTGCGCTCGAGCGCGTTGACAACGGACTTATTTTTTAACGTGTTATTTGAGCCCTCTATAAATACTTAGCATATATTTTTGAAACCCTAAGCAAAAAGAAGAACTCACGACAGACTATTTTCATGCCTCATTTGAGAAAAAAGTTTCATATACTCCATTGATATTATTTCTCTTGAGAAAACCTATTGGTACAAGATTGATCTTCATGCGTAAATAAGTTTTATCGTTCTTTTACATTAAACCTTTGAAACACTGCCATCTACCTTTATTGGAAACGTTGGTTCGTGAAGGAGATCCGATCGTTGTTTGACAATTCAAGTGGTTCAAGGGAAGATTAACATGAAAACCGGAATGAGTTCAATTCCGTTGTCGCGGGCAAATCCAAGGAGCTCCTTGGTGAGGATCACAAGTCGGAAATAAGTCGGCTAAATTGGCGCGTCGTTACCACCCGGGCTGTAAGTTAATTTTCATAGTGCATTGCTTCCCTGGCCGTTGAAGTCCGGAAGCTTTTTCTCGTGTACCGTGGGTAACAAATTTTTTCTTTGTCACCAAAAATCGTTTCATTTTGTAGTTGTTTATGTTTATTTATATTTTATATGATCATAGTTATCTCTATTATCTAAAAATAAATATTCTTTACGTATATCAAATATTTAATTTATACTGATTTCACTATATTTTTTAAAGTTAAAATTTATTTATATCACGTTAGCATAAATTATACTTTTTCAATTTCTAAGATCCAAAGGCTCAGTTACCTTGGACCCCAAAGCATGCCGAAAGGCCGAAGCACTCGATTGCTCCAATAAGATCTCCAGGCCTAACTTGAAGAAACGGAAAAGGCAAAAATTATCGTAGGCGTTGAAAGCGAGAACGATACGCGTAATTGGAAAAGGAAAATTCAGAAGCGTCAACTTTTATCTTCTTATTTGACTTAAACATAAAAAAGGTTTATCCGAAAAAAAAAAGGCAAATTTGAAAATTTTCACCTTCATCCGATTGGGGATTTATAGCCATCGCCCGATCAAATTTTCAAATATAGACTTCCTAGGTAGATTATTCTATTGAGATTTCTCAGATTTTATACTCCTTTGGCTAGAAGGAATTGGTGAGACTAAGTGAAAGAAAATAATGATCATATGATAGAAAGTGTCACGTAACAGTGCTGTCAACCAACTGCTAGAAAATACAACATTATTGCATATTTAAAAATGCAAAAACTCATTTGACCATCCAGACCATACTATAGTTGATCATTAAGTTCCTAAATTCCTACCACATCAAATTCCTACCACTTGATTTATAGGCCTATTTGAAATACGGTGCATCTTTTTACATTCTAACCATTTCAACAATGGCAGCAAATTATGCTTACTAAAGTTCCACTTTGAACATTCTCTAAAATCATTTAATACAATATTAGCTTGGGCGCTCATTTGGCCTTCTCTATGAAATGAAGGGCAAATTCATTTCATTAGATTCTATTATGGTCTTTCCCTAACTATTGGAGAATAGGCGAGGCAAATATTTGGGAGGGAGGATAAGGCAACTACAATTATGCACCGTATCCAAGGAAAGATCAGACAACTATCGCATCAATTATACGTGATATTACTTACATAAGAGGGTTTTTTTTTACGATTTAAACTCATAACCATTGAGTCACGTAACGACAAAAAACTCCTTTTAAGTGACATATGGATCGTATATGAATGGTATTATATCACATTACTATAATTTTAAATGTAAAAATGCAGCAGATTTCATCAGCTAAACCTGCAATAATCAACACAGATATATGGACTTTGCTCAATACTATTCAGCCCAGAGTTCTTAAAACCACAAATTTTCAATTACATACATCCTTCAATCCCTCCTTTCTCCCCATTTCTTATGATCAAACAAAAGATAAAAGTCGGCAAAAAGAAATGAGAACCAAGGAGAAGAGAGAAAAAAAGGCATTTCTTTTTCACGAGGAAAACGCAAACATGCACAGTTCTTTACCTCAACTAAAATCTCAAAAAACTTCGGCAACCTTGCTTGCCAGAACACGCTCCCGTCTCTCTATGTATTCATATGGGAACCAACCAGCTTTGCCTTTGCATTCGCCTTCTGCCCACCCATTGCCCAAGACCTGTCAAAAGCAAGGAATCTTATATAGCTCGAGATCAGAAAACATGCTGTCCATGTTGCATTGGGTAACATTAATATACTATACTAAACACAATTAGCGCAAAAAATGTTTAGCCCCTATACCATCAATGGAAACATGCCCCGGGAAGCAATGCGGTAGGGAAAGAAATATAAAATGACAACAAAGCCCTAGGTCCCGCAACATAGGATCGCCATATGGATCCACTTTCCTCATTCCATTGATTTAGTACACTATTTCTTCTAATCACAGCATAAGATTAGCACGGAAAGTAGTAGTAAAGTTGGGGAAAACAGTTAACCTTTCTAATCACAACATAGTCACCCACAGACAAACTCAATTCCACATCTGATTCAGCTTGATATGTGCTCATGACCTGCAAGAAGACGGACAACATTTCAGAAATTTTTAAAAAAGGGCACTATCTTTTAGAAGAAGAAAAACAGTACACAATGAAATTTGATGAGAAGCATTTAACCATAAAGAAGAGTCGAGAGTGGTATATATTGGTCCCATACATCGTCCCTATAGTGGCTGTTCTTCCCAAAGGATTTCTAAATCAGCTGGACATTATGAAACCACATTTTGCAACAATGTTTTTGATGCTAAATTGCTTTTCTTATGCGTTTTAGGACTCATCATCACTTTTTTTTTTTTGGTTGGTGTAGCAAAGAAGCTCCATTAATCAGACACAATAGCAACACCCCTCCTGACCATAAACACAAATACAAGATTTCCACCACTACCCCCACTGCCATTAGATATACCACGAACATCACCTGCCACCATAGAATCACTTCCCTACCACAGCTTAACTACTGTCACTACATCAGCAAAACCACCGAATACTATTGTCGCAACTCCGCCACCCATCCCCAAACATTCAACCTATCATCATCATTCATACAACTATTGTCTGTACAGCGAAAATTAACATCACCACAACCACCCAATCCTATCACAGAAAGCAAAGTAGTTATCCTCGAACTTTACCACGGTATGGAAAATTGGCTTAGAAGCAAATCAAAAAGGCTCTCCCACCCCAACAGCCATTTCGATCTAGCAGGAATCATGTTAAGTATTGGACTACACAATAGAATATAGCCACCTGCCTCATGAACTGTAAATATGGAACATTATATAAGGACTGAACATTAGAATGACTCCTAGGGCTCAAATTACAGTTCTTCAAGACAATTATGTGTCAGGATTCACATAAATCAAATTCCATGAATCTCAGCAGATCAAAATTCTTAACCTAAAACAATGGGCATTGTTTTCATATTCACAAACTATGTTTTATGGAGAGCCAAAGGGAGGGAACAAATTAAGTGTGAACCCTGCAGAGCTACAGAATGATGCCAGCAAAGGGTTAAAAAAGTAGTAGGAACTGGAGAATTTGAAAGAGATCAAGAAGTACTTGATGGATAGCAAAGATCCATCAACAAATGAAGCAAATATTTCCCAAATGTTGGAAGGTCCGTCCTATACTAAAGATAGAACTGAATGAGACTAAAAGAGGAGAAAGGCATACATCAAATGAGATAAATTAACATGGAGTTACAAGTTGCCGACCCAATTGAAACAAGGAAGGGTAAACAAAGCAAAGTTAAAATGACTTTGGTGCCTAGCTTTCATTGTTCTAGCAATTGAGCTCAAGGAAGAGATTTAGGTTGAGAGACTATTGTGCTTGTGTTTTTCCTTTTTTTTTTTTTTCTTCCCAGAATGATTCCAAAGCACGTATGAAAATATTGATATCAATTGCGGCCATATTAATATCAAATATATCAAACAATAAGTACAATATCAAATATATCGGATATTTTTTTTTAGAATTATAAGTTGACAAGAAAATATCGATCAAATATTTGGTGTATCAACCGATATTTTAAATATCAGCAGATACACTACCAATACGGCAACATATGACTATTTTTCTGTAATATCAAGAATTATCGGTATCTCGTCCAATACCAATGCATATCGGCCGATATTTTCATCTATTTTCTCAAGTTGAACAAATGTTATTTTGGTGCTTGTTTCCTATTCGATTTTATTTCTTCAACTTTTAATGTCTCTTTTATTTTGTTAAGAACCTGGTCATACATGAATTCAACTTTTATCTGGGATTTTGTTTAGCAATACTTTCTTTTTTATCTGGAAAATTTTCCTCCCATTTATGAACAAAAAATCTCAACACCAAAACTCAGAGAAATATTTAGGCGAAAAGAGAAAACCCTCCCCCCTTTACCCCACCCTTCCAAGAAGAGAAAATAGCTTTCTAATACCACAACACCATGTCTACTTATCTTATTTTTTGGTAGATTTATTTATTTTTTTTGTATCAACTAGTGGTTGCAAAAAGCTAAAGTTTATTTTATGGGAATTTACAAAATCCTAGAGCCATATGACTGCTTTTATATGCTAGTACATCAAACACACTGTTGCAATCAAATACTATGGAATACCATCAAAATCCTCCCCCTTTCCCCTTCCCTTCAATAAATAAATAAATAAATAACTTTCCAATACCACATGGCATTTTCTACTTATCCTGTTTTTTTGCTAGATTTATTTTAATATCAAATACTAATCACAAAAAGCTAAAGCTTATATTTACAAATTTGAAAAATCCTAAAGCCATATCACTGTTTGTATATGCTAGTACATCAATCAAAATGTTGCCATCAAATAACATCTAAGATCAAGAGGCTATATAGCATCGCAACAAAGTGGTCAAGATCAAATTTGTTTGGTCCATTTCACTATCACGAGAAAAATGTGGTCAAGATCAACATCTACCTATAGAAAAATGTGACCCGAAACTCATCCTTCGGGTCACACTAACAGGAAACCACGGTAGTGAATGACAGAGAGGCAAGCATGAACAGATCTGACCCTATCCATAATTGCATACGGGTCTCCATTTCACAATGGCACATGAATATGCTGACAAGCTGTATATGCACTTTCTTTCAGGCAACCAGAACATGCAGCAAAGAGGGCCTTGCTCACTTACTTCTCCCAAGAAGTATCCCATGCTGTCTGTTGAACCATTTTGTGCTTGTGAAGCAAATACACCATTAACTTCTTCATACAATGGAGGTGGAGGCATGTCGTCAACACTTGGGGTAGGAGCAGCTTCTATGCGGTGTCTCTCTGATATCATCTGGAGACCATCATAAAGCACGGTATCACCATTTTCGTGACAAAATGCATCAGTAAATAGCAGAAACCATTCAAAGATAGAAGATTCAGTAGCAAGCAAGGTGAAGATAAAATTATGGAGAGAGTGCAGAAAAGGAAAAGTAGTAGGATTACCTCGCCTTGAAGCTGTTCAAGTATCTGGAGGGCTCGTTGATGATATGAGCATTCTGCTTCCACCTTTTTTTTTTTTTTGAGGAAAAAAAAATAAAAGTGAGGTTAGAAATATAATAGACTGAAATATATCCAAGAACCCTGCAAATTAAAATTTGTTTTACCATGGCAATAAGCCGTTGAAGAGTCAACCTCTGCTGTTGAGCTTCAACTGCTGCCATTGCTGCTGCTGCTTCCTTTCCCAATATTGCGACGTTCGACTTTAGGTCTTGAAGCTTTGCCTCCGCAGCTTCCAGTTTCATAATATTATCAGGGTGTCCTGATGTTTCCCTAACTTTTGCTTGGCGTTTAGAAACTTCAATAGCCTATCTAGGTTCCAAAGCAGAAGAAAATACAATGACAAGCTTAAATATAGATATCAACACCTCAAAAGCTTCTAATTTGTAAACCAATCCAATAAGATCAGAACAACTGAATAAATTGAGCTACAAACTAAATGACTGGCCAAAGATCAAGCCCTTGGAGGACAGATTAAACTCATGAAAGCACATGTAAAGACAAAAAATAGCTTAAACTGAATAAATTGAACTTCCAAATGCCGCCGCTTTCTTTCCCAATATTGCCCTGTTGGACTTTAGGTCTTGAAGCTTTGCCTCCACAGCTTCTAGTTTCATAACATTATCAGGATGTCCTGATGTTTCCTGAACTTTTGCTTGGCATTTGGAAACTTTAATAGCCTATCTAGGTTCCAAAGCAAATGAAAATATAATAACAAGCTTAAATATAGAAATTAACACCTCAACAAACTTCCAATCTGTAAACCAATCCAATAAGACCCGAACAACTGACTAAACTGCGCTATGAACTAAATGACTGCAAAAGATAACCCTTTAGAGAACAGATTAAACTCATCATAGCAAATTCAAGGACAAAACACACACATACACAGATTCACCCTCCCGGACACCCAGCAGAATTCACACATATATCACGCATAATTAAGCTATCAATCCAACAGCAGTGCCATATTTCTGAATACCTGAGCTTCAGCTTCTTGGCGCATTCTATCATAGCGTTGAGCCAGATGTCGTGCATCCTCCAAGGGAGCACCCATAACCATTGCTCTAAGAGGCTCGGCCACCTGTCAATCAAGGGATGTCAACAGAATGTGAAACAAATTGTTATGAGTCCAATCAAGAAATACTATGAGGAAATCACATAGCAAAATGTGGCAGGTAATGGAGGAGCAAAATGATCAAGGGCAGCCTTGGGGTGAGCTACCCACTTGCCTATGTCAATGGCCTAGGTTCAATCTCCACTAACTCCCCCTACCCAACATACCTCTCAAAATATCACAGAAAAGAAATGCAAATTAGAAAAGTAGCAAGTAATATTTTTTTCAAAATTTAAAAGACACAGGGGTCTTTGACTTAACCTAAAAATCCCAGCAACACCAATTAAATCACGTTTTTACAAAGAAGATGGTAAAAAACAACTTCAAAAACATCTGAGGATCTCCTGCTACAATTCAAATAAGCTCCTAAATGTAGGTTGAGAACCAAGGAAGAGGTATCCTTTAGTAATTTATGTTCTTCAAATGGTTTCAGACTAATGGGAGACATATTAATCATTAATTTTGTTGAGATAGCAGCAGAAGCATCCCATCAAACACGCTAGTCTACGGTCCACAAGAAGATGCTGAGAATCGACAAGAAAACATATCCCTTACTGTGAGTATTTTACTCAATGAATGAAACTTGAAATGCCCTTAAAGAAGAGACTGAACAATCATGATCTGTAAAAATTCAAAAAGGCCTCTTTTCTTACATAATTTACCCATATAATTTAACACTATTTCTTGCATGGATCAATAACAAGAAAAATCACTTAAGCTTAAGTAGCAGTGGGAAAGCCCAATTCCAAAATAATGAAGCATGTTGTTGTCAATTAAATCATTTGATCCAACATCCTCACTATGGGACAAGAGGAAAAGCAAGCTGACATTTGTAAAACCAGTTCTTAAGCACAAGGAAATATCCTTGACCCTAAATCTAACAGCAAGATATTGAACATTTAAGCAAACCTGTGTACCAAGAGCCTTCAATAGATTTCCTCGCTCCTTCTCCATCTGTGCACGGGCCAAGGAGAAGCTCAATGCAGCTTTAGATAATGTACTGCCAGTAGTACATGTATTTTCAGTACCATATTTCCTGCTATCTTCTGACAGTTTTGTTCCTGATCAACAAGTTATACAGGTCACAAAGTAACAAAATCAATTCCACAATGCAAAGAACATGATAAATTTCCAGCATATAACATCTAAAATCTTACCAATTTCAACTTGTTTTGACCCAGTAACAATGCAACCTTCTACACCCCGAACAATATCTCTTTGAAAATGCTGAAATTTGAAAATAAAATTGATGTGATGAAGCACATTAAATTAGAAGATTTTAGAGATAAGCATAATAGAATCAGGCAACCTTTGCTGCCCTTGTTGATATGTAAAGCTTCTCTAGCTTCTGATGCTGTTGAAGTTCTGCCCCATCAACAAAGACATTATCAGAGCTATATCCTCCACCCCCAAATTGTTTGAGGACAGCCTGAAATAGTAATAAATAAATAAAAGTCACCCACATGCATGATTTTAGAAGAATAATGAAAAACTTGTGTGTTCAAAAACTTAGGCATAATGGCAAACAAATGACATGTAGGAAAATGAAATGGGGGTCAATTATGATGATCACAAAGTGGAGACAACAAAGGATTCAATTATAATTAAAAAGCAGGGAGGGGAAAGCAACCTAATCAAGACTCGGATAAAATAGCTTCAGATTAATTCACTCAACAACTGAGCTAACACATGTATCATGAACATTCAGTCCTTAATGAGGGAATCGAAGAAGAAATGCAAACATGGACTCATTACTCGGAAAAGGCAAACAAGCGCCGAGAAAATGTTTTGTGGGTTCACCAAGGATATGTGGTGATGATTAGCACTAGTCATTCATTAGGATTGGAAGGGAAATGAGCTATACATGCAATATACGATCAGAGTTCTTATGCTTATTTAAATAAAAGGAAAGTATTATATTTAATATGAGGTTACATATTGCATTGTTTGCATGTAATGTTGCTTTAACATCAAAACTCAACGTGTCAAAATAGAAATAACGTGGAGAGAGATTTCAAACTCTGTCAAAAAAAACAAGAGTTCTAAAATCATTAGAATAATTCCGATCAGAATAAGGAAATGAAATGTGCTTTAGTACTTTTATAGTAATAGAACTGATGGTCAACAAATTCTTGATAACATTAGAACCCTTCACCCTAAAATTAAAATGGAGACATATCTACAAATTTAAGACCTTTATGTATCTCTTCTTTTTCATGATAAGTAAGAAAGAACATACTACTAGTCTACTACTGCATAAGACAATGAACAAGGTAAAGTTATAAGTGGCAATCAATAAATTCATAGGTATAGCAGGCTGCTCATTACAAACTCTTCACCAGAAAACCAATCAACCGCAACAAAATCAAAAAGCACCCAACAGGCCACACTTGGGTATACCAAGCACCCTCAGTGACCCTCTTGCTCCAGTGAGGGAAGTGGCTGGTGGCATTGAGGATGTGGAGACAGCATTATGAACAATGAAAGCGGCATATGGGATTCTACATGTCCAAACACATAACCCAGAGCAATCCTTAGGCATGACAAGCCCATCAAGAAAAAAATGGGAGAAATTGCAATGTCCCACATCGATAATGTAGAGAATATAAGACCTAGTTATACATACAACCCCATCTATCATTAAGTAACTAGGCCTATGAATTTTGCGCCTACTCGAGCTGACTCAAATTCAGTTGCCTGGATGAATGATTGGTTGCTTGGAATTGGGTCATTAGTATCAAAGCTCCAGATACACAGATAGAAAAAGAATTGCACACCCGAAAGAGGCCTGAATCCCTTCCCTTCAGTAGACCCTGTATCTAACCCATAATTAGAGGCCTCCTAAGTCTTCTACACCCATCTTCATGAGAAACACATCCCAAACACTCACAAATGCAAAGGGCAATAGCAATCTCCACCGTAACATCGGAGACAGCAGAAAGCCAGAGGAAAACAAAATGGGATTGCCTTATGTATCATCTATAGCATACCTGCATAATTTCCAGCCACTAAAATTACTTTTAAGCTTCTGTTCCAGGATGAACATGTGATGCAACAAATGTTACGATATTCTCCCTGGCCTTGCTGAGATAGGATTTTTAAGAAAACTTCTTAGAGAATGATTGAGATATTTGATGGTCTAAGGTACAGAATTAGAACATAATAGAGCATAGCAGTAATTGATAACCAAAAAAATGGGATGCGGTGGCCAAAGGTTTTGCAGGAAGAAGAGGAATCTAGCACCTTACAAAAGGAAATGCATCACACAGATCCAATACTTCTGTTAAAGTTCATCGCTAACTGAAGAAGCCAACTAACCCAAGCAATAACCAGATCGAATCATGAGAGCATGACAGATAGATCTCATAACTCAAAATGGCCAATTGAAATCATTGCGATTCTGCAATAGCACCAAAACTTGGCAATAGAACAACGAAGAAAAGAAGAATTTTTTCAACGAAGATGGAAAATGCAATACAAGAGTCACCAACTAACCCAAGCAATAACCGGATCGAACCATGAGAGCATGACAGATATATCTCATAACTCAAATCAGCCAATTGAAATCACTGCGATTCTCCCACAGCATCAAAACTTGGCAACGAAACAACGATGAAAAGAAGATCTTTTTCAACGTAGATGGCGAACACAATACTAGAGTCACCAACTAACCCAAGCAATACCCGGATCGAATCATAAGATCATGACAGATAAATCTCATAACTCAAATCAGCCAATTGAAATCATTGCGATTCCGCTACAGCATCAAAACTTCGCAACGAAACAACGAAGAAAATAAGATATTTTCCAACGTAGATGGCAAATGCAATACAAGAGTCATCAACAAAATCAGAACTTGAACAGAAGTAAAGTAAGGCGAACAAACCATGACAACAAATTAAATATCCCGGACTAATTAAAAAAACCTAACTAAGCATTGCAAGGATCAAGATTAGGGTTCCATGGTAGCAACGGAATGGAAGAGGGAGAGGAACCTGTTGTTGCTTGGCGACTTGCTCTCGAAGCTTCGTGGCTTGCTTTCTAATGGCTTCCATTCACATGTGAATCGAGATCTCCGAGTATCTTTTGACAATCGCAAGCAGAGAGAGATTCAAGATGAGCACAGAATATGGAGAATATGGAGGTTAACTTTCGAAACGTCAGTCGTTTTTTAAGTTTGAACTCAAAAACAATTGTTTATTGTGAGCAGTCGCGCGTTGGCCATCGCTAGGCGCAAAGGGTTTAGTTCTCCGTGTACATGGCACACCGCTCGGGTTCGGAAATCCTAAACATATTAATTGTTTGATAAAATTTAAAGATAATTTATAACTAAATTCGGATTTTGATTTATTAAATTGAATTGATTAGCCAAATAAGGTAAATTGTCTAAATTATTAAAATATAATTTAATAAATATATTAAATAAACAATATTAAATACAATTTACAGTGAATAGTATTGAGTCTGTATAGTATGATCTAACATCTTAAACTATATCTAGCTACGAAATAAGCAATTCACGGGCCATACTTTAGCACATATTGGACCGAAAAGCTTTTTTTTATTTAGCAATTATATGACCGTTCAAATGTTATATGAATGTTGAGAAAGTATTATAATTTCAATCCGAATAGGTAATTATATAAATAATTAAATAATATGAATAATTTTTTTAATAATTAAATATATTTTAAATTAACCAAATAAAATATTTAACACTTATTTGAATCAAAATAGTCCAACCAAAATAGTACAAATATCATAATAGATCTAGCAAACCCAAAACAGATATGACATTCATTACCAACAGCGACCACAGGATCTGATTAAACTGATCATGTACTCATACCAAATCAATCTGAAAAAAAAAATATTAATCAGACATCTAATACAAATATTATATAGTCTACACAAACATCCACATTGATAAATATAATTTTTAATTTTATAAAATAAATATTAACTTTCCAATATAGATTCAAGGGAATTCAAATACATGACCACCAACAAATGCTTTCAATCTCCCTAATCTAAACACTTGCAAATAATTCATAAGCTCTCTAATTCAAAAGGTTAAAAAATAATAAAATTATAAATCTAAATCTTAACAAATGTGTATGCATCTAATAATAAAACATGTTCTTTAAATTTGAATGTGTTAAATATAATCCATCAAATATTCTAATATATTAAATATCCAATAACAAATATCTAAATTTAATTTCATACACAATGTTTATAGTATACATATTATCAAATAATATGAAATCATCTAATATATAATTATCAAATAAATCCGAAAAGCTCAAAATTTAATACTGAATAAGTCAGATAATTGCATATAAACTTGCAATCTCAAAGGTTTAAGCATATCAAATGACAAATAAAATGCAAATAAGATTCCCGAAAATTCAAAGCATACTAAAAATGAACAATCAACGATAGATGACTCACACATCAATTAATTAAAAAATCAATTCTAAGGATGTCCAAATATCATTTTCAAATAAATTTTTGAAATAATTCTCAAATAAAATATTAAATAATAGACTCTATATTAAATTATAAATTTTTTTCTCCCAATAAAAAAGTATAATACTGTCAAAGCTTATACATGCAATGTCAAATGTATAAGTCTTGTAATTTAAAAAAAAAAATATTTCCACATAAAAAAAAGATATTTTAAACATTTGCTCATTTTATAAAGGTCAAATAAAATGTTCAATTATTCTGTAAAATCAAATAAAATTTCAAAACATTATATAAAAATTATATGTATGTAATAATATTTAAAATAAAAAAACTAAAAAGTCACATGCATGTACATCAAATGTAAATAAAATTAAAAGATTCAAAAAATATATGAAAAGAACGTGCTTAAAATACTTACCTCTTATTTTTAATTTTAACCCCCAAATTAAAAAATAATAATAATAAATTTAAAAAGTCCATATATACCCCCTTTCTCCATACATTCACACACTCAAGCACAAACTCTATCTACTCTCTCGTAGTGTAAAAAGAGACATTAGTATAATACTTATAAATATATCTATATTATTTTTATTAATTTTTATTTATAATTTATTTATTAATATTATAGTTTTATAAGTTATATATTAATTATGAAATTATGATAGTAAAAATTATGAATAAATTATTTTGATAATTTTATACATAATACATTATATATACACACTGATAGTAAATTTAAAATACCAATATCATAAATAATTTTTCAATAGCATATGGTAACTTTTAAAAAATAAATTAATTAACATTCAAGAATAGATCATTTATAAAAAAAATATTTTAAAAAATCATATTTAGAAAAAAATAACGCCTTTCTACAGTAATGGGCCTGCACTGTGAGGCCCATAACTCCTCCGGCGGCCAACCACAGCTTTCC
>JAOVVI020004967.1:0-13341 GCA_028571085.2 Nepenthes alata
AGTAAGTGCAATTATATTATCCACGGTATCTTTACTACCCCTATAGTCCTCATAGAGATTATACCCGTAGCATGCTCATACCATCCTTGATACCCCTCACCAAATAAAATTTCTAATATCATCTCATAAGATGGTTACATGATTATAAGTATCCCTCCACAATAAATAATATACCTCATTATTATCATAATACGAAAATTAGTATTGGATAAGTGTAAACCACGCTAAGATGTCGTAACCTTTCATTCGACTGATACCTTACTATTTTTATACGCTCACATTAACCTTAACCGTAGAAAGCGAAACATCCAAATATTCACACAATCGAACATAACGTAAATGAGGTTTTGCAAGTGCAACGATAGAAATGTCGTTCAGTGCCGACAAAGACCGTACACACACAATCAAGACTAACATAAAGTAATTTATCACGAAACGATAAAAGAACAAAAAAGAATCGAAAGAATATTTTGACCAATTTAAACATTTATCTAGTCTCCCATTCTATTTCAATATATATATCCTATTATTAGAACTATATCTTAATTATCACCCATGAATAAGCTTATTATCATCAAATCTCATTCAATCATCCCAAATTCGTCTAGCAATTTTCAACAAACTAGATATATAACCACACACATGCACCAATTTAACTACATACAATATATATACACACACACGCGCGCCCATTTACACCCACACAGCAACAAAGCTACCAGCACGCACATCACAGACAAACACACACACACCTATAGCAGCACACAGCCGCACACCATCTCCACTGCCATCACCAATCTGCACACACTACACACACCTCCACACATACACTCTCGCACGAACACAGCAACGCACCCAACTCACACACAGACACGCACATTGTAGCAATTACCCGGCAATAGCATACAAACTCTCACACACACACCCACTGATATACCCAAAACGTATGTGTATACACATATATACTCTATACACCCACATAGAGTACCCATACGATTACATATGCCATTGCAACGAGGCTCTATTCTTTACCCAATTTCGATTCTTTCCACGCACTCTCTGTTTCTCATGCGATTCCAACATCCTATGTATAAATATCAAAACCCAGTTCCTTATTTAAGCAAAGAAGCCCAGCACATAAATTAATTCAAAGCCCTAGCCCTGTGTGACTCCCCGATTTACTGTCTCAAAATCGATAATCCAAAACAGAGCATTGTCTTCTATTTTCCTTCCCAAATCAATTTCCAAGTACATCACAAATTCAATAGAGAGAGAGGACTCATCGATTACAAAATAACAAAAGAATTACTTGCATTTTAAGAAAAAGTAACAATAAAAGGAAAACCACTTGCCTGATTTACACGGTTACAGCAACACGACTAGGGTTAGTGGCATCTTCGGCTTCACCACAACTGCAACGACAGCTTCAAACAGTCACAGCAATATTCTTCGACATCGATTAATCGATGGTGACGACAATAATAACCGTGGCCTGGTCTCCCTCTCTCTGATTTCGCCCATAATCACACCCGAAGAAGGAGTAGACAAAAAAGGAGACAATGATTTTAAAAGAGGATGAGGGAAACTGAAAGGAAACAAATGGGGCTATGACCGAGAAAAAGAAGGAAAAGAGGCTGATCGGCAGGAGAAGGAGGAGTCGACGTTGCGTGAATCAGCCGGTGGTTTCTCCCTCTCTCCTCTCCTTATTCTTCATTCTTTTACTTCCATTTTCCCTCCATTTTATTATTATTATTATTGTTGTTGTTGTTATTATTATTATTATTATTTCTATCTACTTTTATTAGTATTATTATTTATTCTATTTACTTTTATTATTTTTTTTTTAATTTTATTTTTATTTTTTATTATTATATTTATAAGTAATATTTTATTAATAATATTATAATTATTAGTTATTGCTAATTATTATTCACATTTATTAGTATATATTATTACTCTAATTTATTATTATTACCATTTGTCATTTATTATTAATTATTTTATATCCATTATTATTTACAATATTTATTAATATTAATATTTTAGATTATTTATTACTATATTAATTCAATTACTATATAACCTGGATCAAATTATCAAGGTATTACAGAGCGTGTCTTTGAAGTGTGCCACATGGGCTTTTTATAACCATCGGGACTCACCACTTTTTCTTAGGCTATAAGGGAGGCTGCCCGCTGTCTGAGGGGATCGTTTTCATCCATCGAGGGGATGCAGGTGCCATTTAGAGTCGCGATGGTCAGAAGGGAGGATTCCTTCCTCCGCAGAAATATTACATGCCATGAATGCTGAAACTTCAATTGTGAGTCATGCACTGATTTTGGGGATTTTCTTTCGAGATCTACACTAATTTGGGGATTTTCATTGCAGAGGAAATTGCCATCTGGGGAGATTCTCATCATCGCGGCCAATTAGAAAAAATGACCTCTTATGCACGGGGAAGGATTCTTGGATCGCTTCTAGTTTGAGCCGCATCCTATTTAGGCTACACCCGGCTGTCTGAAGGTCCTCTTTGATCAATTGGGGTGTTGACCGTCCTCTCAGTAAGCGGGCCGTGATTCTCATGGGCTAATCGCTTCTTTGGTTCGACCCATTCCAACAGTCTCCATCTCTAGCTTCCCATGCGAGTGATTCAAATTTTTGACCTCTAGTATGTTCTCGATGGGACGTGACAGGTCATATTATCTTCTCAAGTCTAACCCAGGTTTCCTTTTTCATTGTTTTTAGTGTGACTCCTCTGTTTTCCGATTTTCTACAGATTTGCCAGGTCAGCAGTCTTTTGTGGTTTAGCATCCCGCTTGCTTCCCTGTGTACGATAAATTGGGAGCTAACGGCATTTCTTCGCATCATCTTTTCCCGCCTTAGTTGGTGAACTTGTGTAGGAGCTAAACATTGCTGCGAGGCTTGTAGCTCCGGCTACCGATCTAAGATTAGGCTGTTTGCATTCTCTAGTGTCATTGTCTCGAGTCATGCTGCAGGTGATGGCTTTGGTCCTCCCTTTTTGTACAGATGACCGCTTTGGTCACCCATTTTCGTGCGGATAGCTACCAACATCTTTTGAATCCACATTTGAATATTGCACTTTCACTCAAGGGCTCGCTCAAATGGATAAGGGCCTTTGGCTCGGGCTATTTTTCATGTATTTCTCCCTTTCCCTCTTTTTTTTACTATTATTTCGTTGTACATTGACCTCTAAAGGCCATGTAATTTGCAAGGAGAAGGTTAATGAGAAAACTAGCAGTGGTTTATACAAACAATTCTTCCATTGCCTCTTTGTCTTTCATCATTGCACACACCTTGTTATTACTATTATTTTTTTTGAAATGGTCGAGGAGTTGTGGGTCCTGGCCAGGTGGCTTAACAAAC
Source organism: Nepenthes alata (assembly GCA_028571085.2). Classification (NCBI taxonomy): domain Eukaryota; kingdom Viridiplantae; phylum Streptophyta; class Magnoliopsida; order Caryophyllales; family Nepenthaceae; genus Nepenthes; species Nepenthes alata. The sequence continues at coordinate 3,385 of JAOVVI020004967.1, forward strand.
CGAATAGCCATAATCTCGGAGCGGAGATGGTCTAGTCAAAGAGAGAAGGGGGACAGTTAACCGGCTTTTGTAGACCAAACCGTTGAAATATGAAAAGAGGGTGGAGCCAAAATGGCAGTTGACTTGCTTTGTTGACCAATAGCTTAAATCCGGAGAGTTTCCCAGAGCCGAAATGACAGTTGACCGATTTCATTGACCAAAACATTCACGCAGAGTCGGAATGGTAGTTGACCGGCTCTGTTAACCAAAGATGCTAAGAGAATGAATAGGGAGGTTTTCAATATATTGTTTTACTCTGCCGCCAGCTGGTCACTCAAGGAGCGGCACTTAGCCGCCTGGGGACTCATGTTTTCCTACTACGACCCATCATTTTTTGCAACGTATTGTTATGAAAAACTACCATAATCTTGGAAATAAATGAGATGAGCGATTTGACATGACCGCGCTCTTTCTGGATTCGACACATCTTGGGCATAATTGCTACGACTTTTCAACACACTGCTCCGTTTTGGCGGTGAAAACATTTATAGAAGCTGAGGGACAATTCAAATTTTTACATGCTTCATCTTTTGCATCCATTCGGATCCATTCTCCTGCCCTTTCCTCTACTTGTTCCCATGGCACTCAAAGTTGCTACAACTCACTGTATTCTTGGTTCCAACGACATTAGGTCCCTTTATGTGCAGTTTAACATTCGAAATTCTACCGTGTTTATTGTTTCAGGGAGGCACGATAAGGCTTGCTCCCCACCGGAGGGTTACATTATTGTCTACAAGGCTCACTTGCAGATGAAGAACTGCTAAACATCTTTTAGGCCCTTAGCATTCCTATCGCGAGGCTTTACGCGACTGCGGTGCGCTACCTGTGTTTGTTTCGCATATTCCTCTACCACCATTCGAGGTTGCTATCAACAGAGGCGGCGAGGGTTATTTTTAGGTTTACACAGAGTGGGGATTGGATCTCACTCTCCCCCAAAGAGTTACGCATCAGCCACATTATCGATGAATCCGTAAAGAACTGGAAGGACCGGTACTTCTTCGTAAGGTTTTCTGACGATTGGCCCTTGTCCAGGAATTGGGGAAACGTGCCTAAGATCCTCATCGGGAGGCCTTCACAAGGAGAGATGGAGGCTGTTGAGCCACTTGTGGCGTTAGTCCGAGCACATTCAGATGAGTTTAGGAGGGACCACCTCATTTCCCCCAAGGAGATCAAACGAGTCCATTAGTGCCTGTGCCTGCCGACTCAGAAGGCAAAGGCTCCTCCCCCAGCGCCATCCAGGCCTAAGAAGAAAGTTAGGGCTCTCGTTATTAGGGGTCCTTCTAGCAACCCTTCTCGAAAGCGTGTTGCACCAGCTCCGCCTTCTTCCTCATCCTCCACTACCTCCAATTTTCACATGGTCGGGCATTTAGAGGGGTTGGCGAGCAGTCCTAGGTTGAGACTCCCATCACTCCTTTGTATTTTGACGCTATGAGAGTCGCCACCGGGGAGCTTATCAGCGAGTTGCCACCATCCAGTGTATCTACGACACCAACCGAACCAGAGGATGGAGAGCAGGCTATGCCAATAGCTTGAGAGTTGGTGAGTTCGATTATTAGCAACCGACAAAACCAATTGCCAAAAAGAAGGCAAAATCGATGGTAGCACCATCGGTGGGGCTGGTGGATGTGGGTGAGATCAGTTTTTCTACCGCTGTGCTCCCTGTGGTGATGGGCCTTCTGGACGTCGCCTTTTGTGGAGGCCTATGTAGAGGAAGCTCGTGTAGTAAATGAAATGGTGGCTATGGTGGAACTAGTTCTGGAGGCTGCCATGCTTTGCCTTCCAGTTAGCCCATTGGAGGACCCCCTACATCCGTACCCTAAGGTGCCTGATCCGATTGGGAAGAACAAGCACAAATTCATCACAGTACTCCTTCGAAGAAGACTTCCGCTTTCCTTTCTATTCTGCCAGTGTAGTTTGACGTTTCTCCTCTTTTTGTTTGCTGGAATTGTAAGATCAAAAGTTGGTAAGTGCCGTGATAAAGGGCCTACACCAGTGGGCCGAGATTAATGATTAGTGGGAGGAGAGAATTCTTCGACTAGAGGCGCTCCTGAGCTAATCAAGCGCTACTACAAGATAGGCCTAACAAGACCACAAGGAGGTCGCTGCTCTCAGGTTGGAGTTGGCTGAGCTGAATGAGAGGTTGAGGAGGCTGGAGACTCATGCTATTAAGGCCAAGATGCTAGCAAACGAACTTCGTATAAATAATGCCAAGCTTAAGGGCGAGATGACCACTCATCTGCGTCTAGAGGAAGGTGAGCCGGGCACAGAATTCTAGACTTCGGGAAGACGTTCACCCCTATAGACGAATTGTCACTATGATGGTCCCTGACGTTCTTGTTGGCTTCCTTGACCCCATGAGCCACGTGCCTCTGAAGCGCAACCACCTGACTGACTTCTCCCAAGGTTGAGGGGAGCCCTCCTCGTGTCTTCTAAGAAGCCCCTTGCACTAGCAAGGACACTTTTTGTATTTTTGGATTTTCTTTTTTCCTCTCTTGTATCAGCCGTTTTGTATGGGAACTTTCATTAATGAAAACAAAATCATTTCATAAATGTGCTAATTTCTCAGTCTATGTGCTCTCTTATTTTTCTGCACTAGCCGACCGACCAGGCATGCTTACTTTTGTATCTAGGACTCATGTTGCATTAGGGTCACCGCATAGCTAGGCCAGTTGTGACTTCATCTTTGACTGTCGTAGACTAACGACACGTGGCCTAACAATGTGATGTGACATCTGCCATTATGGCGCTGCAAGCGAATTCGTCCGGGTGAGGACACACGACGCTTCGCACAGAAGCGATGCGACCCTTCGAATTCTATAGCGGCATCATTTTCAAAAGGAGTTTTGCCTACTTAAGAGTGCATCTCCTACAATTTTGTCCACCACTTGCCCTCACAGTCCCTCTGCTTTCACCATAACTGACGAAAACATGATCGATATTCCAACTTTGTTTAGTTTGGGAAGGAAAGTGTCGTCTTCCCCTTCGCCAGAACCCTCCTCCGGAGAGGGGAGCAGCGACGGGTGGATGCGGACTGAGAACAACGATAAGGACTCCATTGATGGGCTTGCCGTCGATGATTAACACCACCCGGGCCTCCCACAACTCAAACTCGAGGGCGTCTCGAGAGCGGTTCCATGCCTTGAGCATGTTGGTTCCTCTCACTAGGTATGTCTGTTTCGTTGCGTAGTTGAACAGATAACTGTTGGTCGTTCCCCTTCGCTGACTCCTTTTTGGCTTGTCAACCTATGAAGATGCCCCACGGGTTACACAAGTTTTTGTCTCCGTAGGGAGACGAAATTGCCCATATGATACAGGATTATACCGATCTCGTGGCAGAGTTGATGGAGTGTCGAGTTAGCGTCACTAGTTGAGACACACTACAGAGTCAAGCACGAGCTAACTACATCGACTAGATTCTACTCGAGTCCGACGCCAGGCTACAAGAAGTTTCTGGGGCACATGCCCTGGCCATGGGGAGGATAGCGACGCTTGAAGACGAGTTGAGGATGAGGTTTCACCCTAAGGAGGTGGCTATAGAGGAGCGGCTCCAGGCAGGGATCCATTTCAGTACGACGACTGTTTCCTTGGTGGACCCCAATTTCCCTATTGGCATTTTAGATTCGAGGAATGCTATAACTTATCGCCGGTCTGGCGTGACCGGAGGCCTACACCATGTCCTCCAAGGGATCATCCATCTTCAGGTAGTCACATAGATGAATCGTAGGCGTAGATAACTTCTTGTTCACACGGGGCATCCAAATGCCCATGAAAGCAAATTTGAGCCGTTTGATGCCACCCTGTGCATTGTATATTTTTATGAACATAAACCGGCAACATATTCCTACTCTTTTCTTTGATGACGTCATTGTTTTGGATGGCAGCGCCCTCATCGTAATCCTAGGCGTCCTACCTATTGTTGGAGTGTGTGGCATTCTTTCACGCTTAACTCTGATTTATTGACCACTACTAACTTACGATGCTATCTCATGTGAGAAGAGGTTGTCGCACGGATGTCGTGAAAGCCTCCTAAGGTTTTTTGTTCGACCGTGAGCAGGCCGGTTGGCATTAGACTAAGGCTTAATTTGATCGTTCATGGGCTGCTCGGTATGGGCTGAGGTTTAATCAAAAATCTTATAGGCCACTTGATTTAGGCCCGAGGTTTAATTTAACCGCTTACGGGTCTCTTGGTATGGCACCAAAGTTTAATCCAACCGCTTACGGGCCACTCGGTATGGAACTAAGGTTTAATTCGACCACTTACGGGATACTTTGTATGGGACCGAGGTTTAATTGCAGGTGATCAAAAGCCCACCCAACTTAGGGGTAGTATAGATCGTCTATTTTCATGCAATTTCACGTAAGCATTCACATGTGAAAGAGAAAGAATAGAAACAACAAAAATACGCAAAAAATGAATCATTTTATTAAACGTGATACAATATTACATGCAATCTCTAGCACACACGTAACCTACCTCGGCAAGGTGCGAACCTTATTGGCAATACCTTTTCAGATGGACGACATTCCATGTCTTTTGAACCGATGTGCCATTTCGAGTTCAAAGTTTGTATGCTTTGTTTTGTAAAACGGTTGAGATGTGGAACGAGCCTTCCCAATTCGGGGAAAGTTTGTTCCTATTGGCTATCTTGCCCGTGACTTCTATGGTATGTAGGACTAGGTCTTCCTCCTCGAACAACCGCACCTTCGCTTTTTTGTTGTAATATCGGGCAACTCGCTATTGGTAGGAGGCTGTGCGCATCTTGGCCATATCCCTTGCTTCCTCCAATAGGTCTAAGCACTCTCTGAGCCGTTAAGAGTTTCCAAGTGGGTCAAATGCCTTGACTTGGAGACTCGGGAGCCCGATCTCAACCAGGATTACAGCCTCAATTCTGTGGCACAGACCGAAAGGTTTCTAGCACGTTGGCTTTTTGGGCATTATCCGGAATGACCACAACACGGAGAGTAGCTCGTCCACTCAGGAGCCCCCGTGTCTTCAACCTTGGTCTTCTGCTTGTGCAATAGTATCTAGTTGGTGACCTTCACTTGTCCATTTGTCTACGAATGTACTACCAAAGTGTGGACCAACCTACTATCCAAATTAGTGCAATATTTACTGAAGAGCTTGCTAGTGAATTAGGTTTCGTTGTTAGTCACGATGATCTCGGGAATCCCAAACCTGTAGACTGTATTCTACTAGATGAATTCTGTGACATTTTGCTCGGTAATTTGGGTCAACAGGGGGGCCTTAACCGACATTTTGAAGTAGTTGATGCCCACCACGATGAACTTTCTCTGTCCGAATGTAATAGGAAACAAGTCGAGAATATCGAGCCCCCATTGCGCGAATAGCCAGGGTGCCTGAAACGCTCTTAGCTCCGTTGGCGATTGATGGTAAAGGTTGCCATGGACTTGACAATTCTCACACCTCGTTACGAATTCAACGACGTCCTTTTTCATGGTCGGCCAGTAGTATCCTTAGCGCATTAGCATGAAGGCTAGGTTCTTGTTGCCGACGTGCGACCAACAAATTCTGAGCTAGACCTCGCTCAAAACGTATTCGTCCTCCTCCGGTGTAGAACACCAAAGGAAAGGGGTCGAATACCCTCAGTGGTATAGCATTTCATCCACAATAGTATACTAGCTGGTCGTCTTCTTTATGAGCTTGGCCTTGTCCGAATTTTCGGGCAAGGATCCGTCTATGATGTGCTTCCAGTAGGGTAACATCCAATTTTTGCCATCGGAGACCTGCATCGCTTCTTACTCTTTGATGCTTGGAGAGGTCAAGACCTTTCTCAAGTCCATGCAATACTATTCCGAATTCTTTGAAGCCACCACCGTTGTAAGTTGTTTAGCCTTCGAATTTTCAGCCTTGGGACGTGAACCATGTCAAACTTGTCAGATAGTTGGATCACACTTTTTTCCTTAGCCAGGTATATTGCTACTAGTGAGTTGGATGCCTCAAAACTTCTATGGACGTAGTTGACGGCCAACTCTAAATCACAATAGACAGTCAAGTGTCTAGCCAAGCATTTCACGGCAAGTCACAATCCTATGATCAGGGATTTGTATTTGGCCACGTTATTGGTGGCCGGGAACTCAAGTTTCAATGAGCATTTCACTTCAAACCCGTTAGGGTCCTCGAGATCACTCCAGCCCTACTACCCGAGTTTGTTAACAAGCCATCCCTGTAAAGAACCAATATGGTAATTCAGTTCAGAGGTCGATGCCGCTGGCATACTTTGTATCGGGAATTATAGTCGTGGCCTCGACGATGAAATCGACCAGCGCTTGCCTTTAAACGATCAGTCTAGCCCAGAATTCAATGTCGAACTCTTCTAACTCAATGGCCCACTTAACCAGTCGCCTTAACATATCGGGCTTTTGTAAGATATGCTTTAACGGCTGGTCGGTCAAGACAATTATCTGGTGCGCGTGGAAATAGAATAACAGTTTTTGGCCGAGAAGATAAGCGCCAACACAATCTTCCCAGCATTGGGGTAACAAATCTCGACACCGGTCAACGTTTTGTTGACATAGTAAACCAGCCATTGTGTGTCAAACTCCTGACGAATCGGAATGGAGCTGTGCCACTTCTGAAATAGCTAAGTAGAGGTATAGCTCCTCACTCTCTCTTAGCGAGATAGGAGAGGTGAGCTGGATAGGTACTCTTTCAGTTTATCGAAAGCGGCCTGACATTCCACCGTCCATTGGAATCCATTTGCCTCCGTCACCCTGAAGGCATTAAAGAAAAGAAGGTCCTTGTCTCCAAACTTGGCCAGAAAATGTAATAGGGTTGCCAATCACCCGGTCAGCTTCTAGACATCCTTTATATTCTGTGGCTGGGTCATATCAATTAGGGCTTTTATCTTTTTTGGGTTCGATTTCTCATTGAGAGACAACGAAATCACAGAATTTCTTGGATGAGACCCCAAAGACACACTTAGAAGGGTTTAACTTCATCTGGTGTGCTCGGAGCACGTCGAAGGCCTCAACGAGATCATGAATATGGCCATCGGTGGTTTTACACCTCCATATTCTGGCTGATTTGCTTCTCGAATATATTTGTTCACAAGCATTTGATAAGTGGCGCTTGCGTTTTTCAAATCGAATGGTAAAATCTTGAAACATTAGGTCGTCAGGTCGGTCATGAAGGAAGTGTACTCCTTGCCTTCCGAGCTCATCTCGATTTGGTTGTAACATGAGTAGGCATTCATGAAACTCAATAGTTCATGCCCACAAGTAGAGTCCACCGTCAGGTCGATTCTCAGCAATGGTGAAGTCAACACACATCCGTCATTTTTCATTACTCTTTTGGATGAGAACTACGTTGAAGAGCCAATTTGGGTACTGAACTTTCCTAATAAATTCAGTGTTTAGCAACTTATTTACTTCCTCCCAAATGGTTATTAACTTTTCACGGAGTGGTTTCTCCACTTCTTTCTAATGAATTCATGGTCAGGATTGAGATCCAACTTATGGACCATTACTTTGGTCGAGATTCTGGGGATATCGGTGGGCGTCCACGTGAAGACATCTACATTATGCCTAACGAAGCTGATTAGCTGGCCACGTAGGCATCTGGCGAGCGAGCCCCATGTCTGTATGCATTTATTTGGGTTGTCCGGATCAAAGGTTACAATGTTAGTGGCCTTACCAAATTGTGCCTGTTGTAGAGTTATTTCATCTCGATGGTGTAGATCATCTGCTGACCTATCGACGCCGTTCAGGGTGACTTGTGGTAGGTAACTCATTAGACTGGTTACTTACTCGCCCAATACTTCGCGTAATGGTAGGCCGACTATGCCGTTGTACATGGAAGGTAAGTCGACAACCAGGTAGGTGAGCGTGCGGCTTGCTGTTCTTGGATATGTGCCCAATGTGACCTCTAGTCTGATGATCCCTTGGACGGCCACTAGTTTATTTTCCAATTCATATAGTGGCCCTTTGGTCGGTTTTAATCGACTCTTTTTTATTTCTAATTTGAAATAAGTATCGAGGTAAAAAAAAATAAGTCACGAAAATTTTTATTATTGATAAAAACTCGTGTCAGCTGGTAGTCTACTGTACCATCTGAAACGGGGATGAATACAACCAGAGGGTCAGTACGGAGAGAGATTACATGTACCATATCATCGCAACTAACACTAATGACATCATCTCCTACCCTCTACTTCTTATGCCCAGTCACCTTTCCCGACGATTCGTGTTGTTAGCCTTAAATGGCTTAGTGGTCACCATGTTCACCTCCCTAGCCGTGACCACGTTCCTCGGTTGCTGCTACTGCTCAGGCTTGTCGTTGCCCAAGCGACTAAGATTCTATCCAGAGTTCCTCAGGAACATAGTGAGGTGGCCATTACGGATCACTTCCTTGATTTTTCTCTGTAGAATTCGATAATCTTTAGTGCTTTGACCTAAAAATCGATGGAAGTCGTTGAACTTCGTTAGATCTCCTCCCTCCGGGTTCTTCATCGGCTTTGGCCATTTCATGAACTTTGCCTCTCGGATTTGTATGAGGACATTCATCCAAAAGTCATTCACTGGACAGAGATGTATGGGCCTGAACTCTCTCCGTACCGGCGCCTCCGTTTTGGGCTACTTCCTTCGAGGGTTGTCATAGCCCCCATTATTCCTTTTTTATCCGTAGGCAAGGAGCGAGGATGGTCAACTCGTTCTAGGTGTTTCGCCTCATTGGCTTCCTCCACCGCTATGTATGCTCGAGATACGGACTCAAACTCTCGAAAGGTCTGTGGAGCCTTGTGGGCTAAATACTTAAAAAAGTCACTCCGATCCAGAATAGAAATGAAACTGCTCAGCTTTACCTCGTCGACGAGCTTGGATATCTTCTGGGCTTTAGCGATAAATCATTCGTAGAATATTCCCAGGTTCTCCCCCGGCCTCTGCTTGATGTCGATAATGTGTCATAGCTGCTTCTCTTCACGACGGCTGGAGGCGTACTGGGCTAGAAAGATATCGGCAAGGTCCCGAAAGATTTGAATTAAATTTGTTAGAAGCCGATAGAACCAGATCCGTATGTTTTCCTTCAGAGTGAGAGGGAAGTGCTGGCACATAGTAGCCACCTCTAGGCCCTCAAAGTTGAGCAGGGTGCGACAGTATTCGAGATGGTCCATAGGATCAGTGCTTTTGTCGTAGAACTCCAGGGTCAGCATTTTAAATTTTGATAGAAGCGGCTCAGCCCGAATCTCCATGGTGAAAGGAGATCTCTTCAGATAGGCCAAGTATTCTCCAACTTCTCCTTTGAACACACGGTTCCATATATTTTGAATGTTCTCCTCCACTCGTGAGGAGATTGCAGATCTTTACGTGTTGAGGTAGGTCCTTAACTTTGAGTGTCCGATAAAATGGTGTGGTGCCAACCGGCTACTGCTGCTGGCCGGTCGAGTAATTTGAGAGGATCCTTCTTAGACGAGTGGCCTCCGCTGGTCCTGGGATTAGCACGGGTTTCTTGTCTCCGAGCTTTTCTGTGTGGTCTCGTGACTCAGCTGCCCTTCTAGCCATGACTGACTTATGGTGCTTGAGGGCGCTAGGGCGCCGGACCTACTCAGGAGTGTGGTCTTCTTGGTCAGCTTTTTCTTTCTCTTGCCTCCACGCTTGGAGGCCAGATGTGGGTTGAACAGGAGGGAGCCCCTTGTCTCTGTTTACCGTGGTGCCTTCAAATCGCTTGGAGCATTTAGGACATTTTGTACATCTGCTATGCCATCCTTAGGATGATCTGAGCTGGTCGATCTCCCATCCGGCTACCAGCAAAGTGGTCATTACCTAGGGAGATGACTTCTTTGGTAGGAACGCTAGCTTGTATTCTCGTGTTCCCCATGTTTGTTGATGAGATAGATATTTATGAAATAGTGGTCAAGCTTCTTGTTCAGTTTTGCACAAACGGTGCCAATAACGCATACTCAG
>JAOVVI020004968.1:0-17001 GCA_028571085.2 Nepenthes alata
CAACCATCAATTTAACCTTTACAGAGGATACGATGACTATCTTAAGCACTTGTGTCTTATTGACATACTTATTCCCAACTCTTCTGGAAGGACATCTGCAGGAACAATCTATGTCGTCACAGTCACGTTTATTCATAGAATCACGTTCATTTGAACACTCGTATCTATTTTATTTTTAAAAACTCCAGCATGAATCAGCACGTTTGGCAAGGGAGACGGAGGGAGGGAGGGCACGATCACAAAATTGTAGCTGCAGGATCTTCAAAGAAGTCGCTTGAGTATTGATACAGAAATAAGTACGCTTCTATGGAAATTTGTTTTCTTCCCCAGCAAAGGTGACAAATAACTCGAGAGTGAAAGCTTCCAATGTGACAAAGAGTAGTGCGTAAGCTCACAGAAGGTGGAAGAAATAATCCAATCCTTGGCCAATTTCCCAGATTGAGACACCCGCACCCCACGAGCGAGCTTCCTCCAGCCGCTCTGATATCGACATCAGCGTTGGGTAGAACACTGCATGTTGTCGACGCTGACTGTCGGTGTATGAGAAGTAATGCTCTGCGTTTCTCTTGTCCCACCGCATAGGAGGATTGTGTTGCTCCAACAGAGAGAGATAATCCCTGCCAGTAATAGCTTGAGCACCACCACCTACAATTTCGAATATCAATCTGAATGAAATGAACACTTCATCTCGTGGTGCTGTAATTAGCAACATTTAGTAATAGATGCTTTTATTTTCCTAATTTTAAAGTATTTAAAAAAAAAAACTTGTGAAGGAAAAGACAATAGGTATATGAGTAAAGTCATACAAGATAAATAATGATAAAATCAATAAATATTTACGAGTATCACACGTTGAAAATAGGACAGGAGAAGGATGTTTATAGTGGTTTAGTGAGTTAGTTGTGGTTGAAGTAAAGAAAATAAGAACTACACCTAAAAAAATTCAAATTGATAAAAAAACAATTAAAATTGTCTTTACTCTTGAAAGATATCATAATAAATCCACTAGAATGGCATAAGCAACTTATATAGCCGATTCTACTTAATGGGATTTAATTCTTTGTTGTTGATATTGCGAGGGAAAAGACAGTTGACCAGATCAAACACACTTCCTTGTGTTTCTAATTACTACTTTTGGGTAACCCTAGCGAAAGGTTGAGATCAACTATCATTAGCAAAACCAGTATGTAAGAGAATCAGGGCTAGAATTTCACTGGTTAACTGAAACACCCAAACCACCAAAGTGCTTTGTACATGTTGTATATTCTCATATAGCTGAGACGGTAAAGGATAGAAACCCTTGGCTTACAAGGCCAGCCCGGGAAAAGAAACATAATATCACAAATGTCAAACTTGCACAGCAGAAGTTTTCACCTATAAAAAAAAAAAAAAAAGTTAAGGCAAAGGTATACCTTCTGCAAGGAGAAAATCATACCCATAGAAATTGATCCCGACAAAAATCGTGTGAGCCATATTCCTACCAGCTGCACTGAGGAGGAGATGTAATGTGGACCTAATCCACTTCAGAGGTGCATTAGGACCTGGATTGTAAGCACTTGAGAAGTCATACGTCATCAGCGAAAAACCATCTACAGATTCACTCAAGGTCTGAAGATCATGCGGCCCAAAATCATGCTCTTGAAGCTTCTCTGTATGTGGAGGACCTATTACGTATACCAGCTGCAGATGCGTATTACTATTTCTGTCTGATTTCACAGCATGCAGGGCTTCTCCAAGTTGTTTTACAAATCGTAGTGCCTAGATATGCAAAACCAAAAAACACCCCTGTGGTTATAAGGATCAATTGTTAGATTAAATCTCATCCCAAACACAAGTACTAAATTGCTAGAATGGTTGATGCAACTCATATGAAGCATCAATGAATTTCGGCATGCTACGCTCCTTTCTTCCAGTAACTTAAACTTGGAAGATCAGAATCATCAGATAGCAATCAACGTTATCATCACCATGATTTCTGCTTCTCATTGAAAACAGCCACCAAAACACAGCAGCTCTCGTACAGAGAAAAATTCAATTGCACAGAGAGAATAAAAAAAGTACTGCCATGCAACGGAGAAAACGCTGTCCCGAAAGCCAAAAATGAACTGCTCTAGGCCAACCATCTATCAATAATGATAAAATAGACTCTTCACAAACAACATATTCTCCATGCACTGATTTCCATATCAACAGAAACAACATCATCAAGGACAACAAGCACCAGAATAAAACTTGGCATTCTTTTGCCCAAACAATGCTCCAAGCCACATATAGATTCAACTGTTGTTTTACATAAAAGGTAATAGTCCACCAGAACTTGTTCATTATTTTGGAGATTAACAAAGTTCTAATTTATCTTCAAAGCCCCTCCCAAGCAAGGAAAATACACCTCATTGTTTGTGTTAGTCACAATTGCTTTCCACATAACCTTTCTTCCCTTCAACTGATTCTACAGGATAGCACAAAAAGAGAGAGAGAGAAAAAAAAAAAAGCAATATCAAACCTCCCATTTCTAGAGAACCTACATGCTGGCTTGTTATCATCTTTTAACAACACCACCACCCTCCTTTAGAAGACAAAGAATCATCTTGCTGCTGTACTCAACGTTTGTAAGTCATTGAAGAGAATTTACTTTGTTTCAGCTATCAAATAACTACGTGACAGAAACCAAATGAGTTGTTAAAGCATTAGATTTATTTGTATTCACATATATGAGAAAAACCACATAGAAACAGGAAAACCTTTCATCCTATTTTTGAGGTAATGCAAGGGAAAAGTAACTACAAATTCAGTAATCTCTTCTTTCTTTCTGAATGTGACAATTCCAATTATCATGCTAGATTTTACCGGTTAATGATGGACAGAGGACAAAAAAGCATATTTTGCAGCCAATCAGCCTAGTGAACAGAAAGGAGTGCTAAACTAGTAGTGCTCCATTTAAACGTGGATGTCAGTCCATCCTAAAAGAAGCAAATGGCCAAGTTTTAAAATAATTTTGCATCAAAGGTCAGGCAAGTCACTTTGTTGAGGCCTACAGAACTCCAACCGATGGAACGAAGTGGCTCTAAGCACACTCTTAAGCAGCTTGATGAAATGAGTAAGAACTTCTCCATTATAGTTACCTAAGTTACATGTTTTTCATTGACATTAACTTATCTAAGCAAGGGGTGCCTCAAATCAGGAATATTTTCTCTTGTTTTTTCACCATAGTATAATTCAGCAATAGTTTCTCTTTTGTAGCGAGGCAGAAAATAGCCAAAAAGAGTTCCATTATCGTGTCGTGTGCCATCTAAGAACACTAATCTGTATTTTATCATCCTAAAGAAAAGGTCCAAGTTTAGCAGGAGTCACCCACACCACCAGGTCTTCCAACAGATTGATCCCGGTGTTGCATGGGCCACAGTAAGACCTACAGGACATTGTAGGCGATACCCTTGGTCCAGTGAGAGGTGTTCATGGCCGCAGCACCAAGGACAGTTGCATCAGCATGGCAGGCCTGTAGCATCCTGAGAATCTTGCATCGTCACTATCAAGGACTTCAAAATCTAAACAGGGAGATTGTGATATCCCATCTCATATGGAATACTATAACAGCATGGGAATTTTCTAGGATAAACAAACAATCTTCCATGTGGGAGGTTTAAATCACATGACCTCTGCCTTCTGAAAAGGACAGAAATATTATTTCCTTAATGTGCATGAAATTAAAGAATAACATGTCTTTTATTCAGGCATCTGAATTGACATGTGGAAAAGAATAGAAATACCACTTTCCGCATAGTAGCATCATGCAGGACACCATGGGCTGCCCACCTTGACCAAGATTCGAGAACAATACCATCATAACCCATATCCCTGTACAACGAAGAGCAAGTGAGGAAACATCCACCAAAAATTATATGGTTAATATATGATTCAAGAAAGGTTATTTCTGTTTGTCTTGTAGACAACAGAGCAGCAACAAGAAGACTATAATATTGCAAACTAAAGTTCCAATATCTCAAATGTGTGAAAAAGTGGATGTAAGTTTCAACATCTCCAGAAACCAAAAAATGTCCATCAGATAGGCCTCATTACAATAATGACAGTTCAAGCCCAACCACTTTCAACAGTCATCATGATGGCAATAACCACATAGGCATAACACATATAGTGGAGCATAAAGTAAGAGCATCATTTTAGCTTCCTTAAAAGGAGTATTGCCTCTGGAGAGATAAATAGGATACTTTCTCAAATTTAGCAGAGCAGTAAATCACCCACTATGGGTTTAGTTGGACTACAGCAGTTTTGCTGGAGATTCTATTAAAATTAAAAATTTGCACAATATTCCCATCATGCATAAAGAAAATTGATGGAAATCAACAGAACTTGGAATTAGGGAAGTGAAGTTTTGCAATCTCAAGGTCCTTTGTGAATTCCTTTTAGCACAAGATTGCTCAATAAAAGAGCAGAAAGCAGAGCATACCTGTACGTGAAATTTCCATTATAAAACTAGAACTCTTCCAGAAAATAATTTTTCAACCACCATTATCAACTAATACATCAATCAGTTCCATTCAAACTAAAGTCCAAAGGAAATTCTACTACCAAGAAAAATTGAACTTAAAATGATGCTAACAGGACTGACTGGAGATTCTAGAAAACAGAAAACTCATTCTAAGAGTCACTATTGAGTTTAGAAGCAAAAGCTGGACAATTTGTTACTTTTGATTGTAATATATCAGCATACAATACGACTATATTAAATGCAAAAACAATAATCTAATAGATAGTATGGTAGAAATTCCATCCAAAGATATTTATTCATAATACTCATATGCTCATTTCTCCCTCTTTTTTTTTACCTTGAACATCTGATGACAGCATATCTTCTCCTATGATATTATCAAGAAACTTCATCAGATAATTACATGCTTACTTGCACTCTTTCAAAATAAGGTCAACAGCTTTGTCCCTTTGTTTCTTCTCTCTAAGCACATACTGTGGAAGTGCTTCGAGGACAATTCTAGGTAAAACCTATAAGAGAACAAGTTTTACCAAAAATCAGCCAATAAAAAGAACAATCCAGTACACAAGACTCCCTATATTGTAAGCTGTACGAGGGTTAGAGATATACAATTTACCCCTATATGTAGGGAGGCGATTTCCATATATTGAACCCATTATATCTAGGTCACATGGAGCAATCTTACAGTTGTGTTAAGACTCGCCCTCAATCAACAAATCCAATATACACATAAAAAAGCACCCTAAATTGACTAAAGAAAGGATCAATATCCATGAGTCTCACAAGAAAAGAAACTAATCCTTGAGAAATAAATTACTACTGTGTCTAAAATTGTAAAAATACACACAATATATTGAAATCAAGAGAGACTATGGAGAACAAAAAGATCTAAGGCGGTTTGTTCAATAAAACTATGCCTACATCAAAGATTGTGATGAAGAACAAAGTATGTAGCTAGAAAAGTTAACAGGCACCTTTAGAACATTCATATTACATGGGCACTTATGCAGGTAGGATCTTTATGTGTTCTAAAACCCTGCAGAGGGTCTATTATCCACCCAGTCTCAGTCCTGTTGGGCTTCAAGAATTCTAGACATCCAAAAGGCTGGGTGAAAGTGACAGAAAATTATTGGAAGCATCACAGACTTTCAATATCCATCCACATGGGACCCTAAAGCAAGCATTGGTTCTTTACCTGCACATCTCCCCTCATTCTGAGCTCAGAAATCCATCCTATATCAGCATTATGTCTTCCCTCAAGAACCAACTTAGTCCCATGGCTGGCAATGTATAACAGAAAGATCATCAGGTATTAGCACATCAGTTCCAGCAATAGAACAACAAAATATTCTAGCTTTTTCTATCTTTATCATGATCATCTTATGCAAATATGTGTGTTTGTGTGGAAAGTAATTTTCAGACCATGGTCATCAATCAACAAACTGTGATAAATTTTGGAGTGGAAAGGGTGCCCATAACAGGCCTTTGCAATAATGTGATTTATTGGCCACTTCAATGGTTTTTGATAGTTGACCTCCCTCAGCTAGCCAAAGGTCACAAGTTAGAAGGCTAAATATATGACCCTTCCCTCCCATTCTTTTTGTCTCCCTTTTGGTGCATTCATACTGTAAAATTTGTGTGTGATTATCTCAAAAAACATTCCATTATCAAGAAGGAGAAATAACACTTCAACAACTGTGTGAAACAGAGTCGGCAAGATCATCATTTCGGCTAAACGACATAGACTATGATCTATTCAAGTTTCGTTGCGCATGCTTAATATTTCTAACACAACCAACACAAAGTTTTAACTGCACTTCCTTTTGTATCATTAGTTCTCCATCTCTCCCCCCATTCTACTGTACTTAGCCTCAAATGAAATTCTATATTAATTATCATAGCAACAAATATATGGCTGTCCTTGCATCCTCTCCATTCTTTTGATGTAAAATAATTTAAGAAAAAACAACAATTTTTTAAAAAATGAATATGCATAACCAAATCAGGCTGAAGCGATAGCTAAATAATTCCTCCATCCAAACAAACCATATCAAGCTAAATTATCATAAACGAAAGTCACCAAGTAGCATCAGTAAAAGTTTCATTATCACCGTAAGTCCTTTTGAATTGAAAATTTTATCAGTCTACCACTTTAGGTAAACAAACGGTTCGTGCAATTTATTCCTTCTTTTCATCTTTCATGGATGACGAATATAGGGAGCATGGAGACTCAAGGCTCTAAGAAGTAGCTGAGTTAATAACTGGGTATACCTCTTCAAATCATACCATATAGGTGATATATGCGTAAATTTAGAGGTGAACCTTTTTGCCATATCATAGCCTCCAGAATTCCTGCATCGAGTCCGGATAGAAATTACTAATGAACTAATAATATGGATACCAGGTATGTCGAGAATGTAACTACTTGTAATACTAAAGCAAGAAAACAAACTGATAACAAAAAGACCGACTGTGATTTCGAAATAAACCCACAAACACTCAGAGATGTGATCACAATGAGTGATATGCATGTAAAATTACAATATATCGAATACAAAAACTAAATAAATAAAGAACAACAAGCCGAAGTAAGAGCCTCTTATTTGCAGAAAGAACATCCTAGTTTCAAAGTATTTAGGAAAGTGTCTATCATGAAAGGCGAAATTCCACAAGTGAACCAGGATAAACATACAAAGCCATCCTCCAACCAGAGATCGGATTAATACATAATCAACGATAGAAATCCAAAAACAAAACAGAAATAATTTCATACCAAGGCGTAATATAAGCCAATACGGGATTCATAAAATGCCGGCGACTCGTGTTTTCTGAAACATTACTGTGCTCCTACATTTCTTAAAACCATAAAGAAATTCAACACCTTCAAAATCACCATATCTAAGCGAACCAAAGAAATGCAACCAAAACCGGAAAGATAACAGGGAGTACAGTTAGGATTTCTTCGCAATTCACATCGGCTTTGACGAGGCCTCGTTGACGCACGTACGGCAACAAAATAGGACCCGATTTCGGAGAAAATTTGAAGCGGTATATCAGTACAGAAATGGAGGGAGGTACAACGAAGAGGACCACGAAGACGGCGATGAGTCGACGGTCGTAGTAGCGGAAGTCCTGAAAAGGTGAGTCCGGAGTTTGATCTTTCTGAGTTGAAGGCTTGTCTCGCATTCTCCGGCGATTCGAGTCGGAGGTCGGTCGGCGTACTTGATTCTTCCCCATCGGTTAGCGAGTTGGGGAGGACGTTGTTGGCCCGTTCGTTGCTGTGATCAGTGAAGTCCTGAACTGATGGAAGGTGAGGCAGTGAGGCTGACGCCGTTCGCTGCGAAATGCAAGTGCAGGGCAGTCTGGACGGACGACGGATTCGAGGGGATCATCGAAAAACAAGCATCTTAATTTTATATTTTTTAAAAAAGAAACCTCCCTCAATCGGTCATTATTTTATTATAATTTTTTAATATTTACGTAGAAATACTGTTAAATTATGTATACTTGTGATTTATTTATATCTTATTCACTCCGTGCAATTGGTTGCCCGTAATTGCATTGCGGGAGCGACTTTTACACGAAAACGTGTTGGGGATTACCTTGACTAAAGAAACCCCCAAGTGAAACACATCAAGAAATCTAACATCAAACCCAGAAAGACAACGCTATATAATTCAAATGTAGTGCAGACAAAAACATCAAAAATGGTAGCTAAGTACACTAGATTTTTCAACTTGTCTACATTAGAAATAAAAAAATTACTTATAATAATAGAATAGCAATTTTCAATAATCAAATAAGGTAATTATTAGAATTAAGCACCGGTGTTCTTTTTATCTTATCAAACACGACTAAATTTTTTAATCCTCGACACTGAGAAGAGTAAATAATAAATTAATATAGACTAATATTTATTTTTATTATTTAAAAAATATATATTCTAATTCCAATTTCCTAACCACCCCACAGCCAGCACCCCGTCGCCTCCTCTCACCGCCATCGCGGAGTAAAATAATTCTTATTCTATAAGAACCACCGTGAATAATAAAGCCGCTGGGTGTGGGTTACTATTCTCATAGAAGTAGGAATTCCAAACCCATAAATAGTAATCACACGTAAAATTATCATTTCACTGTGAATATGCTTGAAATGAAATTCTGGGTCAAGGTCACCTCTACCGGACACACAGGAAGAGCCTATGGAATCGCTTTCGGATTAAGAAAACTGTATATACAAACTGGGTAAAAACTAAGCAGTGCAGCTCCCCTCTCAACCCC
The DNA here is from genome assembly GCA_028571085.2 of Nepenthes alata. Classification (NCBI taxonomy): domain Eukaryota; kingdom Viridiplantae; phylum Streptophyta; class Magnoliopsida; order Caryophyllales; family Nepenthaceae; genus Nepenthes; species Nepenthes alata. The sequence goes on from JAOVVI020004968.1 coordinate 8,788, forward strand.
TCCCACAAATTAAGGGTCCACTCCAAAGCAGTTCATAGGACACATTCATACTTACAATGACTGCAAAGTACATGTTCTTACATACAAACAATGGGAAAACTAACTGGCATGCATCTCTTCTGGAACGGAGACTAAGCAGGCAGCTCTTGCCAAGACCGAGAGGCCACAACGTCAAACCAAAATTTGTGAAACGAATGCCCACAGTTACCGATACCCGAATGGCAGACCCTTCAAAGCTTCACGGTGTCTCGAACTCTAACTCAGATTCGGTTGACGGACCCAGACGGGTTATGCATTGCCATCCTCTCACAGACATCAGCTAAAGATTTAAGGTTGCAGTTGATCAAAGCCTTGACAAAGATTACCGTCTCATCTTTAGTGTTTCCATCAGGTACATCTACCACAAATGATTCGATAACTAAAGTACCCGGCATCGCATCGATTTTCTCTGGATGAACAGTGATGATGGAAGAATAGTTCTGCAAAATTAAACATAGCGATAATACAAGGTTTTTGTATTAGACAACATAGAGATACTGGATGCCGAAGTTACCACTGGCCATTTGCTTGAAACTCAGAGTAAAGATGTTGCAGGAGAGAAACTGCCCAACATAATATTTACATAAACCGTACGCCAAATATCAGCCAAGATATATCGATATTTAGTCTCCCGATAACACAACAAAATTGTGATATCTTACTATATCGGTCATATATCGTGACATATTATCCCACATTTTAAATATATTGATATATTCGATTTATTGGTAGATATTTTTTTCTTAGGTTCCTTTTCACAAAAGAAATCTTATGTTAGGTACAGATAACATCGTTATTTCCATCCATCAAGTAAACATGACACATGAACATCCAATCAGCTCTGTATTAAGTCTTTTTTCGATAGTTAAGATGAGGAGAAAAGGTGATGGGGTTGGTCTAGACAAGCTGGTAACTCACAGCAAGCAACCCTTGGTTCTCCCTCACTTATCCAGTTAATTGTTCTTCGACATGTCTGCCCTCTAAACTGAACTTTAGAAATTACTACTTCACGGGGAACATACATCAAATCTTCTCCAAGCTTGCGTTGCAGGAGACCCATGCACCGGGTCACCATTTTTCTTTTGTAGTCTTACACATACTACATATTTTATCTTGCTTAGGCAGGGAGAAGTATTCTGCCAGATACAGCCCTGCAATTACCATGTCACTTGAGGTATAACACAAAGAATGAAGAAGTGCTATCACGAAAGGACTGGAAAAGGAAGTGAAAGTGCTATCATTAGGGACAAAGTTAAAAACATTATAGTCAAAGTGAATGTGCAAACTACAATTATCTCCTCCAAGAGTGCTCAACATCATGCGTATTTTTTGGTGAAAGGCATATCTCTGAATCAGCAATTGTAAACATTTTTTTTTTCCTTTTTCTTGGGGGCAGTGGGTGATTGAAACTCTTCATATGTAAGTTAGGAAGTGGAAGTAAGCAATGACAATCAACTCCATTTGCTTATAGTGCAAGAATGAGGAGATTTCCCTAGGATTCAGGAATTGTTATTCATAGGGAAAAACAATAAATAGAGGGATTGTATTGCCTCACACCGGATACTTAGTTTACAGTTTGCCTTTTAAAGATGTGAGTCTTTAGTTTTCCATAAGAAATATCACCGTTTTACTCTGCAACTCTGTGAGAATAATCCACTCTATTATTCTCCAGAAACCACAAACAACACACTTCTTTTGGCTTTCATATATGTCCGAGGATCTTCATAGCCTCAATATTTGTGCTATTTATCATTTCTTATTTGTTTATGCCAATGTTGGTGACCGCAAAAAGAAGTATGCTAGTTTAAATAGATGCATATAACTGACTTCAGGGAGTTCGGGGATTTTTTTTTTTCATGGACGGGTGGAGATGATAATGACAGCATACCCTTAGCCTGTGATCACCACCGACAATTTGGATGCCAAAGATGTGCTCCTCCTCGTCAAGAAGTTCCAGTCTTTCAGTGCTTGTCGTCGCTGGCAGCCCCGACTTGACATTCACTTCTCTCACACTTCCGACTTTGAGGTCCCCCCTCATTGTGCACCTGCTAACAAATGGCTTGTACTTCTGCGGTTGATCAAATCTCCTCACCAATGACCAGACCTAATAGAGAAACAATGGTTTCAGTAACAGTTGTGCATTGGAAAGGAACAAATGATGCCAAAAATGAACTCTCAGATAGACTATACAAATGAGAAAATGCACATAGATTAGAAAATTCTGCGAGATAGAAAAAGCAGTCTATTGAAAAGCTTTAGTAATAAAAAAATTCATATTTGAGCAGCATGAATGTTAATCAACTCAATCAAGGCAAAGAATGAACAAGTTACATACAGCTAGGGAGCTGAATGAGGGATGGGATAGGCATTTTCAGTAAAAATCACCAGCTTCATCAATATTTTAAGTTAGAATGAGTCGACACTACACTTCTTAACTAGGGGCTGAAAATTGATGATGTCTTTAAGCACAGTTTGGTATAAAGTATTTCAAGGGGATGGATTTGGCAGATTTCTAAAACTTGATTGATTTCTATTTTTGGTGGGAAAGGAGGTCAAGCTCTTACAGTAACTATCAAATTCTCAAGATCAATCCTTTCTATAATTGAAGGAAATTGGGACATTCCACAAACTCCTCAAGGGAGTGATTTATTATTCCATGAGGGGCAGCTTTTGATGAATTTGTGGTATTTCAAAATCTAAGTTATTCAACCAAATATAAATTAAAAAATATTGGGCAGAAGTTCCTATGGAAACAGGGTCGTATTAGCCGAGTTAAGTCAGCTTATGTTTAGTCTTAGCCTGGTACAGTATAACTGCACTCGAGCTCACAAAGCTTACAAAATCAGTGTTTGAGCTTGCCTTGCTTAAAGCCTGACAAATTTTAGCTCCTTGCTTAAATGTTGAACGGTCCAAGTTTCAAAATAAACAAGCTCTCATCAAGACTTCTTTAAACTATAAAATGAATATTTAACATGCATTTACCAAATTCCTTACAAGCATGTAGATTAATGCCACAAATAAATAAGCTTTTTAACATGTGTATATAAGTATAATACTAACAATAAACAATAAACAAGCTATGAGCCTAGCTTGAATGAAATGTACCTGAATAGTCAAGCTTGGTTTGTTTATGCTCACAAACAGTTCAGTTATGAGTTCGTTTACAGGCTTGTTTGTATTAATTAGTTACTCTTTTAAAAACTAGTTCTTTGATAGTATTATACTTGTATAGGCATGTTTAGAAGCTTGTTGATTTACATACCAGGCAAATAGTTGGGTAAATGTAATAACCCAGTATTTCACATTGGATGTTTTGGACCAGTGATTAATAGAAGTCATTAACTGTGGAATTGAATTCTGCAAATGAAGTCCTTTAAAACTAATTAGTCGTAGTTAACTGTTGTTCTTCTTCTAGAATTCGTAGTTTAATTAATTAAGTTTAAAGTATATTGTGATGCCTTATTAATTGGATACAATTGTATACTTGTCCGTTTTCTTGAGCTGATAAAAAAGCGCTTAAGTAGAGCTATACCAGAACTTGACGCTAGGTCATCTTTGGATAATATCGGTATTCGTGAGCTTTTGTTCAGTATTAGTGATAAAATATAGTGTATTTTTATGGAATTAGAACTGGGATCGATAAATTGACAAGTACGGTAATGTCGGTAAACGACCTACAAATTAGCGTGCGAGGCAATGTGTGAGCAGACGTTCAAACATTACAGGACTGATTGAATTTTATTCTAATTTTAGACTTGGTGTCTAAATGGCATCGTATTATAAATCGTACATTTTAGTAGGTCATAGTGGATTAGTGGGATTTTAGGAGTCGAATGCTTAGTGTATCTATGAATCTTCCTTATTCTTCTCGATGATGACCTTCTTTGCATTAGTTTTGTATTAGCATGAGTACGGTCCTTAATAGCACCGAACTACACTTCTATCAACGTAAGTTGCAAGGTTCCTTTGCACTATACCCAATTGCATGAGTATGTTATTGGCTTTTTACAGTTAAGTTAAAGGAGATTACACTTGCATGAGTATGTTATTGGCTCTTTGTATTAGCTTTGATTGCATGAGTATAGTCTTTAATAGCACCGAATGACACTTTTATCAATGTACATTGCAAGGTTCCTTTGCACTATACCCAATTGTATGAGTATGCTATTGGCTTTTTACAATTAAATTAAAAGAGATTATATAAAAATATTACGATATCAAAAAAATATAAAACCTGTAGAATTTTAGTGTGAGGAATAGTTGTATGATATTGATCTCCGTATTATAGTAATAATGAGGTATATTGCTTAATATGGAGAAAATACTTACAACTATGTGACCATTGCATGTGTGGTATCGATGGATATCCCAATGAGAGATACTGGGTCTGATATGTTGGTGCGATTCCCATACCCTTTGTGGGCAGAGATAATATGAGTGGTGATATTCCCATACTGTTTGTGGACAAAGAGGTGCTGTGCATGGTTATTCCTATGCCTTTTGTAGGCGAAGAGAATGCGTGCTAGTGACATATCTAAGCTTAGTTTGGTAGAGACTTGACAGACATGGGTTTGATGGCATGTTAAACTTACGAATATTAATTATCTTGTGGCACATACTCGGCTAGCAAGGGCAGACATACACAGCCTTTGATTCATAGTAGCAGAAAGAGATCTAGAACATTTTCGTAATATCTCATTATAATTTTCAGAACTTAATGGAATCCATAAGTTGTATTTGATTAAATCCATAAGTTGGATTTTGTGAGATTAAATTTCTGTGGAATCCATGATATTTTACTGTTATTCGGACTTGGTGTATTCAGGTTATTCGTACTGATATTCGAACCGAATAAATCCCAACCTTTCTCATGATGTTGGACTCTGGAGATTCCCACTTATTATTGATGAAATCTGAATTTTATGGAATCCTTTCATTTTCATAATACATGGGTCCAATCGAACCTATTTTTGTTATTTTTGAGTGTAGTTATAACGAATTTTAGAGTTTCGAATAGAGTTTATAATTGAACTTTATATTACTATTATTATTTTCATATATCTTGATATTGTTTATCTGAAATGATTATTGATTATTAAGTATTGTTAATTAGTATCATTTATTGGATATTTGGCTTATTTGCATTTTCTTAGCTCCTGATTTAAACTGCAGATGTAACACTAGCGAGAGATCCTTGATTTACTACAGGACTTACAGATATTGAGGCTTTTGAAAACTAGTTACCATGTCTTTGTTAATGGATAGGCTATGTTGTCATAGAAACTTAATGGTTATTTTTAGGGTTGCACCCTTTGACACATCATAGTTTTTATATCAGTTATCTTTACATTATTTGGATGAAAAATTGATTTTATGTTGATGAATGTTTAAATTATGATGGATATTTAATGTTTTATGAGATTTGAAATTTCTGCATGAGCGGTTTAAGCTAGGTCAAGTGATTCGAGCTTGGGTCACCACAGAAAAAGCTTGTTTATTATTCATTTTGAAAACTTGGATGAAATCTTGACAAGTGATTGTTTATTAAAAACTTGGCTTAGTTCACCATCAAAGAAAGGCTTGTTTAAGGCTTCTTTTTTAAGCCTTGAGCTCGTCAAGCTATCAATTCAAGCTCGTATTGTTTGTTCATTAGCCCAGATTTTTTTTCTTCAAGCTTGTTTATTCACTAAACAACTAGCCTCAACCGAGCTTTGAAAATAATCGTGAGCGGCTTTTGAGTGTATTTGTTCCTTGCATTCCCTATTTGGCATACCAGAAATGGATTCTTCCATTTTCCTTGGAAAATTGTGTTACCGGGCTTGTCAAAGATGGTCCATCAACTCCACAGAGGCGAAACATCCGCACAGTCCGTCCACCCCAACGATTTCATGATTTCGTCTAAGGATTTCCATATTACGCTACAATTGGAAAGATATATTTATATTTATCTACCCCATACACTACCCATACGAGAGATATATTTTACACATTGCCCATGCTAGTTTATATATTTTACATAGGCGAACCGGTCCTCTTTCCGGTTAGTGTGCTCCGTAGCCGGGTGAACCGGTCCTCTTTTACGGTTGTATCCATTTCTGTTTTAGTTATTGTTTCTGTGCCAGAGAATGGGTAATCAGAAGATATTTTCTGTTTTTCCTCCTGACTCTCGAATCTCCTCTCTCACTCTCTCTCTCTCTCTCTTTCCCTTTCTCTTTTCCTCTACCTGCAATTTCTCTTCTCCTTTTCCCTTACTCAGATCTGGGTATTCCTTTTGCAAGCCCCAAATCTGAGAAGGCCTGTGACTGGAACGGTGTCGTGCATCAAATTGTCGTCGGACTTCAACTGATTTATACATGACAAACAGTAATTACAACAATCATCGACAAATTCAATATGAATGCATCACTAACAAAATAAAAAAGGAGAGGGGAGACAGAATAGATCAAACACCTTGCAATGCAAAACTTAAACTAGAAAAGTTCAAATCTTCCATTTAAATTTCATATAGGTTAGAAAATAATGAAAAAATAAATAGAATTGATATCCCCAAAATTCTCATCATTTTCCTTCCTCTTGTACTTCATTTAATCGATGTAAAAGTGAGAAGTTCTAATAATTTGCATATAAAATAGGTATTTCAACAATATATATATTGCATACATGATGACAGAAAAAATTTGAATTAAAAAAAAAACACGATTTCGATATTAGCCCCGAAAAATTTGCTGCCTACCAAAATGTTACGGAAGAGAGAGAGAGAGAGAGAGCGCTTACAAGGTCAACAGGAGCTTTAATGTGTTTAGTGAGAGAAGAGGAGCACTGATTTTCACCAACATCGTGTCTGTGGTGTTTCAAGATGTATTGAGCCTCCATTACCCCTCTACAGCTTTTCACAGCAAGAAAACCCCAAAGTTCTGTGATTTCTTAAAGCAATTGTGTGTTGCGGATGCTTCCGGAAACTCCAGTCTCAGCCTTATCCTTAGGTTCGCAGCGTCTCAATTATCAGCACCGACGATGCCCACCTTCGACTTCGGATTGGGCCACCGAATAAATAAAATATGATCCTCTTCTTCGCACGGCCTTTTTCCGGCGTTTCTTCCGCGACTAGGAAAAGCAAATCTCACATGACGGTGTGCTTTCTTTGGTGACGGACGAACAGGAACTTGGAATGTAGTAGGTTAACCTGTGGCCCCCACGTCGCGCACTTGGGGCTTGTCGTTTTATTGTTGAATAGGAACCCACCATAGAAACTTTCGGGAAAAAGACATTATTAAAATAACAATAATAATAATAATAATAATATCACAAAAATCAAATCGAGCATAGTGGAGTTAAAGTTACGCGTATAACGCTGCCGTCAAATAAATAATAATTACAAAAATAATAATAAATTACGCGCATATGCACCACGAAAGAATATTATATTATCAAGCCTGGATAAAAAAAACAGAGGAGATTTTCATATTTTATGAATTAAAATATTATATGATTTTATATCTATAATAAAAAATAAGTAAAACAATAGATAGCATTGCGTCCCGGGTTATCGATTCTCATACGAATTAGGGAGCATTCAGATTTTTAGCCGTTTTGAAGCGTTCACAGAAAGATCTGGTCTCCGTCTCTGTTAACTTGAGGCCTGCATAACATAATCAATGAACAATAGGTCAGAGGCCCGGCAGGATTTCTCCCACCAAGGCCACTACGTCACTCAAGTCAGCAAATTTCTGTAATAAACGGAAACAGGGCGCACGATAAGAGGTGTACGAAAGTGTGCTGTAAACGCGTTGGTGGTGTGTGTATATTCGTGTGGGAGAGTAATGAGCGGGTGATGGGAGGCCTGGCTCCCTAGGTACATCGCTACGGGTGGCTGACTTTCTGTCGTCTGAGTAGGCTGAGGAGTTTGGATTTGGAAGATAGCTTGTAAGCTTAAGGCTCGCGGCGTTGAGCTAATTGTCCCGGATTCGATTGATCAATCCCATCTTCGTTGAAGAAGAGGAATTTTATAGGTCCCCTGAATGAGGGGCTTTGGGCGCGAGAACTTCTGTTGCTAGGGTTCATTGGCCGCTGATCTCTGTCGACGATTGCTGGCGTGTTAACTGTCGTTTAGCGGTGGCTGACAAATTACCGTGTGTTACCGGCCATGCTTGTTCTCTCCCTTATGCTTGAATTGGA
>JAOVVI020004969.1:0-16999 GCA_028571085.2 Nepenthes alata
GAGTGGGAACCGTACAAAACGAATTTTAAACCAACAACCCACAACCCGACAGTGATACACTTATACATACGGTCACGAAATATGCCAATTAAATAAAAGTCTCTAACACATATATTTAGTTGGGTGGTTGAGAAGTACAAAGTGAGGAATAAAAGTGACTAATATTTTGGCCATACTATGAAATATAATTAATATGCTGTATAATATATATAATTCATATTCTATGGGGTAATTGGCAATTAAAATATATTCTTACCAATGTTATTGGACTAAAAAGATGGTCTAAATTTAAATATTAAATTATATTATTTAAATAATTTTTATTAAATTTTTATATTATATATATATATATATATATATGTTAATATTATTAAAAAAATTTAAAAATAAATATATTTATTATTTTTTTTATTTTTAAATGTTAAATATTAAATTTTGATTTGACCCATAATGTATGGTGTTGGTGGTTTAATATGAAAAAAAATAGCGAATGATGTTGGACAGTTGGATATGGGGATTTAAATGTCAACGTGAATGGTTGGCAGCACACAACCCAAAAGTCCTGAGAGTGAGAGAGAATAGTGGGCACATGGAAAGGAATTCAATGAAGTTGCAGTCCGACGTTGACATCTTGAGAGAGAGAGAGACTGGTAGTTTGAGGGATTAGTTTTGGAGTCAACTGTGGAAAATTAGATGAACCATTTGAATCTATTTCAACCAAAGAAAGGCTAACAGCAGATCATATTTTATTGCCACACGTAGTAACCGGAAAGAAATTAAGCGTAACATTTTATTTTTTTTAAAAAAAGAACAAATATTTTTCCAAATGGAATAGAATAAAATCACGATTTCGAATTTTGATTCACCATTTATCATGTTTCAATTAGAAAAAAAAAACCAAACAAAACAAAGATCTTAATAGATATTGTCAATAGCTTAATATATAAATATATATATAATTGACTAAGTATCATGTATGATGGTTTTTTAATAGCCTAGTAATACGTTTTTAGATTTAAATTGCTAAATAAATTTGAAAATTACTTGATTTTATTCGATAAACTAAACTAAAGAGGGTCTGATCTTCGTTATTTGAAATAAGAATCCTGCATATCACAACTAATAAATAAAAAAGATTAAAGGATGATGGGACTCACTCTCCGATTTATCTTCTGACGCTCAAATTAGAACTCTTTCTTAATTGGATAGAAAGATGGGAAGAATGTAAAAAAATACGTAGACACATGTACTAGAGGATTGAGTGTGGGTAAGATGACAAGACTCTGATAGTACGCTTGACAGAGAGTGGCTTAGGGAAAGAGGTGTGTTTGGCGGGAAGTGGTTGAGAAAGAGAAGTGCACTTAACAAGGAGCAATTTAGAGAGAGAGAGAGGCATGCTCGATGGGGAGCGGCTTATGGAGAGAGGTGTGCTCAACTGGGGAGTGGCTTATAGAGAAAGAGGTGTGCTCAACAGGTAGCAGCTTATGGAGAGATAGAGAGCTAAGTTCCAACGAATATGCTCGACGGGGAGCGGCTTTCAGGTGGAGGAAAGAGCTCCAATAAGTGCAATCGATTAGGGAGTGGCTTTAAGATGGATAATGAAGTTTCAGCAAGTGTACTCAGCTGAAAAGTGACTTTAAGATGGAGGATTGAGATCCGACGAGTGCACTCGGCTAGGAAGTGACTTTGGGATACCTCTAGGCGAGTGGGTGACTTAGAAATGAAGAATGTGATAGTCTTCGTATGTTAGAGAGAGATTTGTTGCATGGTTGCCTGGCTTTCCGGTGACGAGATCGACTGTTCAAATGGTGTGTCGGTCACTGTGTCCTCAAAGAATCTTCAAGCGGAGGATCCTTGGGATTGATTCCTAGAGAGAGGTGATTTCTCCTCTCCATAGTCTCTAGAGTTCTCTTTTTCCCCACTACTTGGAGGAAGTTCGGTGGTTTTTAGAGAGAGTATTGGTTAGTCCTCTTTAGGCTCTCTAACTCTGTACCTATGGGTGGCCTACAACATGCGCCTATCCTTGGTACTCTGAGCCACCAAGATTCCCGTTGCGACAAGCTGGTCATCGCTGCCAGTGGATTGTCTCCTACAAGCATAGGGGACCATCTGGTGGTTGCGGTCACTGAGATTTTGTCGATTGAGTTGGAGCTGACGGTGCCATGCTAGTGGGCCCGTCCCATGATAGGCTTTAATGGCCCGTGTGTGCAGCTCTGTCTAAGGGGCACCGGTTTGGGCGTACTACTATTGGCTTTGGACTCTAGGTTACAAGCAATCCTTCATGGCTATTGCTTCCAGACCGCCTTCTTCGCGAACCGAATCACGGGCTGGTCATAAGGAACCAGATTCATTATTAGCCCCCTATGTAGGGAGGTTTGAATTTTCAACTCCTAGTATGTCATGATAAAATGTCAGTCATGCAAGTCTATGTGCACTTTCTTTTCCCAGGTGCACTCCTCTATAGCTCTAACTTTGTTCAGTAACATTTGGTGCCAACTTGATTCTCTATCGCTGGCAATTCTATGCCAAGGGTGATATTTTGGCGTCAGCATGATCTCCTTGGTTTAATGCTAGTTGATCCCCTGACCCGACTATAAAAGGAGAGGCTCTTTACGCCTTGTATCACGAATTGTCTTCACCAACCAAGTAGTGTTAGCGTTCAGAGCTGACACGGAGCCTATGCAGCCACTAGTTGGGATTGGCAGGTTTTTCTCCAGTGTTCGAAGCTGATGCCCGAGGATGCGTCTGAAATCCTTCTTGGTTTCTCTCTTTTGGGCTCCGCCCGATCTAGCCTCGTGTTGCCCTGAGCAAGGTCTGAGTTTTAGAGTCAATCTCCTTTTCTCCCAACCAATGTCGGGTAGTCCTTTGCGAGGTAGAGGGCTATCTACTGTGTGGGGGAGGGAGGAGCTTCTTTTCTTTTTTTTCTTTTTTTTGCGTCCACGTTAGGCCCTACCTTTGACATTGCGTTGGGTCTAGCAGAGACTCACGGCCTCAGAGACTTTGATGACCTTCGGTGGACGGCTTCTTGCAATTGCCTCCTGGGTGAGAGCAATAGCATTGTGCATGGAGGGCTTTTGATACTCTTCCTACTGTATCAACTTCTTGATGGGGCAACTAGTAAGGAGGTTTGTCTCTTGCAATTGTCTGTCCTAGAGATCGGTCGAATCACCACAGCCAGGTCGCTACTCCATGTATCATTGTTTTCTTTTTTATTTTCCTTTGAGTTGTACATTTACAGTTGTAAGCTTGTTGTACGCTGTAAAAGGAATTAATGAATGAAATTATCGAGCATTATTTGTCTTCATATTGCATGGTTCCAATATTCTTATATGATGTGAATAGTTAAAGCATTTGAGCATTGCCTTCTGTTCTGTAGTTTGTTGGCAGTCTGATAATTTGGTTTACTGATAACTCAATCTTTTGATAATCTGACTGGTAATAATGGGTCTCGAGGACTTGGCTAGGGTGTATACTATCGATCCTGTCTCGAGTCCATCAAGTTTGCACGTCACAAGTTTGTCGTCGTCAGAAAAAGATGTGTCAGGGTATCATTACCCATGCTGTGCCACTGACTCGCCAATCTAAGCCTCTAGGCCGTCAAACGATCAGTGAGCTGTGGGGGGAGGCGAAGCATCAATCGACACGACCAACCCAACAAACTAATATGCCACGGCACTCTACAATGTGGGCACGTGTCGAGGTCATCATGGAGACATGCATCTTCAATATCCTCAAAAGATGCCTCTCCTGGGTTGAGGCCATGGCTATTTAAGGGCTGGCCCACACCCGTTTTTGCATCTCTTTGTTCTCAAAATATCTCTGCCCTAATTTTCCATTGTCTTTATCTTGCGCTACATCATGAATAGCTCCGAAGGGCATCACTGATAATTAATCCATCCTCACCAAGAGAGCGATTTTGTATCTGTATAGTAAGTACCATATTCCGAGCACTGTCCAGTACGTGGTGCTTGGAGTTGATGATGTGGCTTGCTCTTCTTGTCAAGGGTGTATAACCATTTATGAGAAACATCTGAAAGTTGGCATTTGCATTCTTTTTGCAAAGGAGTTGCGCAAGATCTTGACAGCATTTGAAATCCTTATGGTTCACCTTCATCCGAACGCTATCAAGTATCTAGTGGCCATGTGTGTCTTTCTTCGCACAAACGGTCACTTCCTAGATGTCCAGTTTATGAAGGTGATCTTTCAGTTTAATCAAGAGGCTGACTAGGTCTCCTTCACTCCTTGCTCAAAGTTTGAAATTAGCGTGGGAAACTTGAGGTCAATAAAGGGCTAGAAAGAGCACTTTTTCTTCGTGACGGTTGACGCCAATTGAAAAATCTCGAATAAATGGGGTAAGGTCAATAACGTCTATGTTGGTGACATCCTAAGGGATGAAGAGTGGAAGGCGTAGATACAGACGTGGCTCATTGAAGAGTTGTCGGCACTGACCACTGGGTCTCCGAGAGTGCGCTGGATAATGTGCAATGAGGGGCTCTGATGAAGGGGGATGTCGCCTCTGCCACGCTGTCTCGTCGTCCCAAGAGAAAGCAGAGGCATTCGCTTTCCTAGGACTCCCTTGAGCAGGCTTCTGGTGAGGTGATTCCTCCATTGCCCAACCTTTTAGAGGATTGACGAGGCCTGTGCAAGGGCGTCTGCTCCGACTGTTGGCGAATCCTCAAGGAGGCCAAGCTTGGAGGAGTTTTCATCGGACGACCTAGGCTTTGGCAAATCATCTATAGAAGTCGAGGGTAGTGTGTCCCTAATGAATACTGCTGCCAGAATAGGGGACACATTGGTCGGCGGGCCGGGCAAACCGATCGTCACTACAATCACAACCGAGCACAGGATTCCAATCTTGGTGGCCTTTTCTTCGAAAGCATCTGCTTCTGCCCCTTCCACTATTTTTGGGAAAGGTGTTGGTAGCATCCAAGTGGAGGAAGAGGTAATGGGAGATGACCTCATGGCCGTGGTTGTCGCTGGGGGGCACCCTGCTGGGAAGCGCCAATACTTGAGCCCCTGGGCGCCTCCAGTGTGCTTACTCCTCCTCCTAGATTTTAGGAACCCTTGGTCTGTCATGTGAAACCTTTTTGGTGGTTGCCACTTCCGGATAGAATTGGAGCAAATGATTCTCTTGAACCGTCACATCAAAGAGGGCCATCTTACAATAGGGTATTCTCATCGCAAATTTCCTTAACTCTACAACCTTGCCTTTTTTAGCCGTTTCTGATTGGCCATTACTCTTTGCTTGACAGATCAAGAAGCACTCCGATTGATGGAGAAAGTATTGCATTGGAAAAAATTTGAGATCTCCCGGCTATCTTAGTTGCATGCCGATCCCACCAAGCTGGGAGACATGGAGAGCCAAATGAACGCTGCAGTTGTCGAGGCTCTACGGAGTGATGAGAGGGCTGCCTATCTCAATTGAGTGTTGCCCGAGTCGAAAGCAAGATCCCGAGAGATCGAAGATGTTAACTGTCAGATAATGGATCAGATTGCCTCGCTCGAGGACAAGCTTCGGGAGAATTAGTAGTAGCTTGCTAATTTTCGAGGAGAGTATACTCCACTTGAAGGAGAGTTGAGGTCTCAGTTCTGCCTAGATGAAATGGTCGCATGATGGACGAGAGGTTCTAAGACGGTGTTCGATTCAATAGGCAGATTGTTGCCATGGTGGTTCCAGACTTCCCTGTTGGTTTCATCAATTCAAGGAATATTGGAGTTCAATGCCAAGTTGATCTGATAGACTTCTTGGAGATAGGAGGGGGGCCTGCACCACGTTCAATGGGGGTCCCCCGACCATAGGGTCGTCGCCCACTCAGGCAATAGGCATAGGTAGCGTTTTGTATCTCTAAAGTAGATGGATGCTCTTTAATGTACATTTTAATTCTTCAATAAATTAGTTAGATTGTTTTAATTGTTGTTGCTGATGCCTTTGAGTATGTGTTGATTCGTCTTTATCCAACATTGGTTCTATTTGCTTATTAAGTGTTATTGCTATTGTCTCTGGTCTTAGGTGGGTACCTTTGTCTGGTTGCACTCGTTCCTGGGAGAGGAAGCCGTAGCACTTTGACTTCCTGGTGTGGTGCTATTTCCTGTGGAAGAAAGTCGTAGCACGTCTATTGGTGAGCCTCACTGGAGCCGACTGGGTATGGTTGCCACGGTCGCCTAACTTTGGCATAGTCTACGTCTTCACCCACACGGGATATCAGTGCCTGATCCTATTAGTGGACGTCATCACCTTTGTGCATCTTATCCTAACTCACCAACCATTGTTAATTGATGATACTCATCCCCATAGAAGAGAGTTGTCACATACATGTTGAAAAGCTCCCTAAGGCTTTTATGACCACTTGGTGGGAAGGTCCGATTTTAATTCACAAGCTCCCTGTGTCGTGATGTTCGACCTCATCTGGGCCGCTCAATTATTGGAATTGAGGTAAGAGATTTAATCTCGCTTGGGCCGCTACGTTATTAGAACCGAGGTTTTTGATTGAGTTACAGTCGATCGTGCTGCAGGTAAAGGTATTCACCCGATTTAGGAGCAATTTAGACCTTAAATTAATGCAATCACATGGGCATTCAGACGATTGGCATAATAAATGAAACAAATAAATATTTCATTAAATTAAATTTGTTTACAACATTCAAGTAATCAGTATCAATGTACTTGACTTACCTGCTATTGGCGGCGATCTGTGGAAAGCGCTTCTGGAGGTGGATGGTGTTCCACACCCACAGGACCAATTTTTTGTTCTTGGTACATAGCTTGTACGCCCTGCTCCAGAGGATTATCGAGGTTGGGAACAGTCCCTCTCGATCGAGGGTCTATTCGTTCCTATTGGTGTTCTACCGGTTACATCTGTACTCTGCTGAACCAGATCCCCCATCTTGAATTGACATGCTTTCACCTTTTGATCATAGCAGCAAGCGATCTACTACTGAGAAGCCACCTCATGTAGCCTTGCTACATCTTAGGCTTCTTTACACGGGTCGTGATGCTTCCTGAGTTGTTAGAAATTATTTAGTGGGTTGAAACTCTCAAGTTGAAGGTCGGGCAGGCAAATCTCCACCGGGCCGGCTGCTTCAACTCCACAACACAAACTGAAGGGTGCACCACGTGAAGATTCCTCGATATTGTCTGGCGGGACTGCAACACGGAAGGTGGTCCGTCCACCCAGAAGCCCCCTGTATCCTCCAACTTTGCCTTGAACCCATGTAGCAGCGCTCGGTTCGTTGCTTCCACTTGCCCACTCACTTGCGGATGGGCAACAAAAGTATGAACCAATCGTATTCTATAACTCAGACAATTATGGGTGAAGCATTAGCTAGTGAATGTGGTTCTGTTGTCGGCAACGATCACCTAGGGAATCCCAAATTTGCATGCGACGCCCTGCCGAGTAAATTCGATAGCATTCTACTCCGAGATCCATGCCACGGGGGTGGCTTCTGCCCAGTGGCATTAGGGAATGGCTTGAAGAAGCCGAGCCCTCATTATGCAAGCGGTCATGACGATTGTGGAGTCGGCAGCTCTGCATGAGGATGATGTGGAGTGTAACCATAGATTTGGCAATTTTCATACTTCTTTATGGTTCACACTGCATCCACCTTCAATGCCGGCCATGGGTAGCCTTGCCGCATAGTCCTGAATACGAGGTTCTTTCCACCAACGTTTGACCCACGGATACCAAGGCATGCCTCATTTGTTGCATAGGCAGCATCTTCTAACGTGAAACACCATATACAAAGGGTTGAGGATTCTACCACCCTTGAGGGCGTTCCAGCATGCTATCTTTCTTGCACTTGGTGTCATCGAGGCCCAAGAAACCCAACAAAGCATGGAAGTGATCTTGGTGGGACACTAGATCGGAATTTTAAACATAGGGTTCTAGGTTTGGCTTCTTGATCCTACAAGAGGATAGTAACAATTGGATCTCCCTCATGAATGGTAACCTATTTGGGTCGGCAGAGTGCCTGTGGGCATTACATGAAGTTTCTTCTCGGGCTGAAGGCCTCCTATCGTCTCGAAAGCAACACAGATTTTGCCGCTCTAGGCTCCTGACCCATGCTCCGAGACTTAGTCGGTCCCCCAACCGTGTTTGGGTCCTGTCGCTTGAGGCCCCTAAGGCCTCAAGATTGTCAGGCCATTGGATCTTCTCGATGAGCTGTCTTTCCCTCCGACTGCTCCTCTTGGACATCGACATCTAGGAGTGGGAGGAAAGAACCTCAACTACTGCTCATCAAGACGAGTGCATAGGGTCTAGTGCAGCTTGGGCATGGTGTCCGTTTTGATAGCAAGCATTGGCAGTTCAGGAGCCGATCGTTCATTCTCATGACTACCCGTGTAGGGGCCGTCATTGTGGGAAATGACGTCCCAGGCCGGTGCGCTAGCTTAAGCTTAGATATTGACCTTGTTTGCTTCCACTGTTGTGGTTGGATTTTTTAGTCATTTTCACTAATGGCGCCAATGATACATCTCTAGATTTGAATTATCGAACAAATAATGGAGCCGCTTGATGTCGCCCAATAAATTAAAATAAAGAAGGTTTGATCTTTATTATTTTAAACCAAGATCCTGCACACCATGACTAACAAATAAGATGTTAGATAATGGCAGGACTTCCTCCCCGGTTTATCCTCTAATATTCAAGTTAAAAATCTTTCTTAGTTGGATAGAAAGATGGAAGGAATACAAAGTAATACTTAAATGCATGGACTAGGGGATTGAATATGGGCAGGAGGATTAGGTTATGATAGTATGCTCAATGGGGAGTGGCTTGGGAAAAGTGGTGTGCTTGATGAGGAGAGCTTAGAGGGAGATGTGGGCTCGATAGGGAGTGGCTTATAGGGTGAGGTGCGCTCAAGAGGGAGCGGCTTATGGAGAGAGGGGTGCGCTCAATGGAGAGCGGTTTATAAAGAGAGGGGCGCACTCATGGGAGTGGTTTATGGAGAGATAAAGAGTTGAGCTTCGACGAATGCACTTGACGAGAAGCGGCTTTAAGGTGGAGGACAAGTTCCAATGAGTGTACTCGGCTATGGAACAGTTTTAATGTGGAGGACATAACTCCGGTGAGTACGCTCGACTAAGGAGCGGCTTTGAGATGATGGATCGAGTTTCAATAAATGCGCTCGATTAGGGAGTGACTTTGAGATGCCCTCAGGTAAGTGGGTGGCTTAGAAATAAAAAATGTGATAGTCTTCAAATGCTAGAGAGATCTGTCGCATGGTCATCTAACTTTATGGTGCCGAGATCAACTGCTCGAATGGTGTGTGGGTTACTGGGTCCTCAAAGAGTCTTCAAGAAGAGGAGCGCAGGGATCGATTCCCAAAGAGAAGTGCTTTCTCCTATCCTTAATCTCTAGAGTTCTCTTACCCCCCCCCTCCTTGGAGGAGGTCCGATGGGTTTTAGAGAAGCTGTTGGTTAGTCCTCCTCAGGCTCTTTGCCTCTATGCTTGTGGGTGGTCGATAGCATGTGCATATCCTTGGTACTCTGAGCTACCAAGATTTTTGTTGTGATAGGCTGGCTATTGCTGCCTGTGGGTTGTCTCCTTACAGGCGTAGGGGATCACCTGGTGACTGCGGTCATTAAGATTTTAATGGTTGAATTGGAGCTAACTATATTGTACTGGTGGGTCCGTCCGGTGATAGGCCTTAACGGCCTGCATGGGCTGCTCTACCTTGGGTAGCACCAATTTAAGCTTACTGCTGTTGGCCTTAGGCTCTGAGTTGCAAAAAATTCTTTGTGGTTGCTATTTCTGGGGTGCCTTCTTTACATACTGAATCATAAGCTGGCCCATGAGGAACCTGACTCATCACCTAAAAAAGATAAAATTGTTTTGTGCCTTCTTTTTGTGTGATGGATTAAAGATAAAATCGTTTGCTTTTTTTTTTTAATTTTAATTATTTATTTTTAAAACATACTTTAATTTATTACCAAATAAATGTACTTCGAATGTTCAAGATCTTAAACAAACTGGGAAAAAAAAAGTAAAAAAATATTTTCGTTGTAACGTAAAAAGGTTGAATTTGGTAAAGAATGGAACGTTCATGCAATCATGCTTACCCGCGTGTCTACGCTTGCACGTGCATGGCAATTCTTGGGATCTATTTAATTGAAAGCATGATTTTTTATAATTTTTTTAAAACAAATGTGTTTATTTTATATATTAAAAATTGATGGGTACTTCCATAGTAGACTGGCCCAGGAATGAGAAACGACCCAAATCTACGAAGGCCCACGCATTGACCTGGACGGCCAACACAAACCGTTGACCGGACGAAAGGCCAATGAAACTATCACTAGGACGGGCGACTGGCATCAGGGACGGACAACGTTTCTATTGACCAGCAGCGCTGTAACAGACTTGCCCTCAAATAAGCCTTACATGGGCCAGGCCCAGTTTGGCCTGCAGCAGCTTTCTTCTCTGATTTTGCGCTCTCCTAGAAGGCAACCTCCACAACAACGGTCACCAACATATTTAGCGCTCACCCCATGAGGAAAGCACGAATTCTCTCCCCTGTTTGCTGTAAAACCCTAGCCGTTGTAGAGCACAGAAGGAAGGAGAACCTCCCAAGGAGCCGTTACCGCCATTAATGTCAGCGTCAAGAATGGAAGCTGTTGAAGCAGAGCCCTGAGAAGGCATGGAGTCAACACTCCAGGCAGGCCTCCGAAAGAAATCAAACACTCTCAAACTCATACGAGTTGCTCTGACATTCACATCCCTTTTTCCAGAAGATTCCTTTAGAGTTTTCCCAACATCTTCTCAAGCTCTCACGTTTTTAGGACGTCCACACTCTCTTGCTTCCCGTGCTACAGTTCTCAAAAACCGAGAGATAGGAATCAATGCTCCTCACGAGCGACATAATCCTCTCTCAACGAGAGCCAAATCATCCCCATAAACACTATCTGCTTCTCACCTTCATTATACCCATTCTTTTACCTTCTCGATTATTCGAAGACTATTTTACTGACTTGAGCATCGGAGTATTTTTGATGAGATAATATCCCGTCGGCACCTGACCTTTCGTTTGTCTTAGTGGTGTGCAGGACCCAGACTCGGTGGACGGAGCCGTACTCAACAATCGACGTAACCCAAACTCGTTCAAAATTTGGTTCTAGGACGCATCATTTGTGCCGTCTGTGGGAAACGCTTATAAAAAGTCAGCTACGTTTTCCAGAAACTTTTTTCAACCAATACCCTTAATCAAAATGGTAAACACGAGGGCTCAAGAAAGCGAGCCAACCAGAGATGTGGCCTCGCCCGACCAAGACCACGCCACTGGTGTCATGGTCAATGGGGTGGCCAGCGGGGCTCCAGCGCCTTTCTTTCAAAACCTGGCTGAGTATATTCTAAACACCAATAGGATGCATCAGATATTCTACTCCTACCAGGAGCAAGAATAGTAGGGGGCTCCACCGGCAGCGGCCCCTACACCGGTATCGAGATGAGGAGGCTAGAGAAAGAAAGGACAAGCCAAAAGGTCCAAAACGCCAACCAACGTTTGAGCACCAGAGTCCTCACATGCTCAAAGCTATCTGAGGCGTGACGGGCGGGGAATCAGCGTGACCCTGGAGGAAAGTCCAGAATGAAGGAATCTCGGATACTCTCGCGTAGAATCTAGGCCCCAGGCTCATGAGAGACCATCCCGGGTCATTAGATCTACTGGGGACAGCAGCCGCCCGGCTGCTGGACAAGTTAGAGAAAGAACGGAGTTGAGGACGTATCTCAACTCCAAAAAATCTGATAATGTTGTTCAAGCAGATCCAAGGCTAGAAAAGATATGGAATTTTGTCTTCAAAGACAATGAGCACAAAACCAATATCGATAAATCTCCTTTCGCAGCGGAGATCTTAAATCGTTCAATGCTGACAAAATTTAAAATGCCAGCCCTTGACTCGTATGATAGGAGTGCTGATCCCGTTGATCATCTCGCCCACTTCCGCACCCATCTGGGTCTACAGGGGCTGGAGGACGTCGCCATGTGCCACTGCTTCCCGCTCACCATAAAAGGAGACCCACGCATCTAGTTCCATCTCTCGCCTCGGATTCAATCTGAAGTTTTTAGGAGCTTACAGATCTCTTCTTGTCACAGTACTCCTCCAGCTGCAGGGAGGATAAGCAACATTGGCATCTGTCGCACATCAAGCAGAAGCATGGAAAAAATCTGTAAAAATTTCTGGATCGATTCGTGGTAGAAGCTAGGTGGATCCCCCACTCATGGAGGAGATGAAACTAGGCAGTTTTATCTCAGCACTGATGCATGGAGACTTCTTCAAGCACCTGGCGTATAAGAATCCACAGAACTTCTAGGAGGCAGAGTCTATCACCAGGGCCTACGGGGCCACGGAGGAGGCCAACATGCTAAACGTCCAAAGCAAACCAAACAACATCGTACTTTCCTGACTGAAGGAAAGAGGAAGTACGACGGTGGCGAACACCCCCAACGAAAGCACCATAGGACCGGGATAGCTGAGTGCAAGGGCTATGGGCCAATCAGCCTAACGCCCCTGACGGACATGCGTTCAAACATCCTCATACAGATTCGGGGTGAGAAGTTTCTCAAGTGGCCCAAGCCACTTAAGAAGGTGGAGGAAGGAAATCTAATCAAGTACTGTGATTTCCATCAATCTCCTAGACGCTCCACTGAGAACTGCAAGACACTCGAGAGGGAGATAGAAGAGTTGATACAAATAGGCCTTCTCACCAGGTTCATCAAGGATCCTGGTCAGAGCTATGGTACAGCAGTCGGTAGAGGTCCAGAATTGTCTCCACCAAGGAATCGGGTCACGGCAAGAGTGGTCAACATGATTACAACTCGGCCTGCCAAGACTTCGGTGGACCACAGGGAGCAGTACGCTGGGAAGAAGAAACAACGCACCGAGAACTACATCATTAGTTTTAAATGATGATTTTGAGCATGTAGTTTCTCCCCACGCAAATCCCCTGGTTGTATCCACCCTCGTTTCCGACGGTAGCATCGACTACCAGTTGAAACGAGTGTTCGTTGATAATGAAAGTTCATCATATTTACTTTACCTAGATGCATTTTTTAAACTTGGTCTAAACAAGAGTCAATTAAGGCCTGCTGAAGACCCATTATATGGCCTGGACAACGAACAAGTGCCCCTTCAAGGGATAATTTAGCTTGAAGTAACTCTAGGTACGAACCCAAGAACGGCTAGTCGAAGGCTTACTTTCTTAGTCGTCGACCAACCCTCTGTCTACAACGCTATACTGGGCCACTCATGCCTAACAGCGCTTGGAGCCGTCACTTCAATACCGCATCTCAAGATAAAATTTCCAACAGCTTGTGGTATAGGCGAAGTGCTAGACGACCAGGTCACTAGGTGGACATATTATATGTCCCAGATTGCCCCAAGCAACCGCGCCAGATCGGTAGGAGAACTCGACCATCGGGATGAGGCGTCCTTATAGCAAGAACAGTCCAGAGAGGCCACCGATTTGATCCCACTAAATCCAGAAGATCCGAAAAGCTGTGTACAAATTGGCTGCGCACTCACCGAGACACTGTGCAATGAGTTGATCACATTTTTACGGTAGAACGCTGACATCTTCGCATGGACCCCCACAGACATGCATGTGATTCCAGCCAAAGTAATGGTCCACAAGTTGGGCCTCGATCCTGGCCGTAAGCCCATCAGGCAGAGGCGAAGGAACTACTCCATGGAAAAGTGAGGCGAAGGAACCACTGCATGGAAAAGTTAATCGGCATCCGGGAAGAAGTAAAAAAGCTGTTGGATGCCGGCTTCATTAGAAAAGTCCAATACCTAGATTGGCATTCTAATGTCGTCCTGATAAAGAAGAGTAATGGAAAATGGCGAATGTGCATCGACTTCACTGACGTTAATAAAGCCTGCCCTAAAGACAACTTCCCCTTACCACGGATCAACCTACTGGTACACTCGACGGCTGGACACGAGCTGTTGAGCTTCATGGACGCATACTTTGGCTACAACCAGATTCGGATGGACCCAGAGGATGAGGAGCACACCTCATTCATAACGGACCGTGGCACCTATTGTTATAAGGTCATGCCTTTTGGTTTGAAGAATGCAGGCGCCACTTACCAACAGCTTATGAACAAGATATTCGAAAGGCAAATTGGTAGCAATATGTAGGTATATGTCGACGATATGCTCGTCAAGAGCAGAGACACCGGTAGCCATATCCATGATTTGGCCAAATCTTTCGAGGTACTTTGCGCACACCAAATGAGGCTGAATCCCGCCAAGTGTGTCTTCAGAATCTCCTCTTGCAAGTTCCTGGGTTTCGTCATCTCCCAGAGAGGGATCGAGATAAACCCGGAGAAGATTAAGGCTCTCGCTGACATGTCGCCACCGCAGACCGTCAAGGACGTCCAACGGGTAACCAGATGACTAGCGGCCTTGTCACATTTTTTGGAAAAATTTAGGGACAAGTACCAGCCTTTTATTAAGGCATTAGGGGGGATGAAAATAAACGGGTTCCAGAGGACAATAGAGTGCCAAACAGCCTTTGATGAATTAAAGAAATATCTGGCCAGCCCACCATTGTTGACGTCACCCAAGGACGGAGAGGAACTTTACCTTTACCTGGCAGTGTCAGAGGTGACCCTCAGCTCCGTCATCGTATGTCAAGACCCCGACGCCCAACGACTGGTCTACTACGTGAGCATAACGTTGATCGGCCCGAAGACGCGCTACCCACGTGCAGAAAATCTAGCCTTGACGCTTGTTTTCTCCGCCCATAAGCTTAGTCCTTATTTCGTGGCCAATCGCATGATTGTTCTCACCGGCCAGCCTCTGAAGAACATTCTATAGAAACCTGACGTTTTTGGGCGGCTGGTAAAGTGGGCCATCGAATTGGGAGAGTTTGATATCAAATTTCAGCTCCAGCCCGCCATTAAAGGATAGGCTCTAGCCGACTTCATCATCAAAACCACGACCCAATTCTCGAGGAACAGCCCACTAGGGACATAGAACAGCTCGAGGAAGAATCAGAATGGGTCCTTGACGTGGACAGATCATCTACAGACTCTAGCAGCGAAGCCGGAATAGTCCTAAAAACTCCAGACGGGTTTGAGGTAAAATACTCGCTTCGACTTGACTTCCCGACGACCAATAATGTCGCAGAATACGAAGCCCTATTAGCTGGATTGAGACTGCCTAAGGAAGGCTCAGCAAAGCGGTTGACCGTCTACTACGACTCTGAACTGATCATCAGTCAGGTTAAAGGGAATTTCGAAGCCAGTAGCCCTCACTTGGCTAAATACCTGACAAGGGCAAAGGAGATCAGCAGGAGATTTGATAAGGTGGCTCTTATTCATGTCCCCAGGACTCAGAACTGATAGGCTGACCAACTTGTCAGGGCAGCGGCGGCCGAAATTCCAGAGCAGTACTCGAAGGACATGCGAGAAATTCTTCGTGCTCCCAACACGGAGGAACAGGAAGCGATACAGATCTCCAAAGCAGAAAATTGGATGACTTCGTACCAAAAATACCTGACAGATCAAACACTTCCAGAACATGCAGATGAAGCCAAGCGGGTAAAAAAGATGGCCGACTGGTACACCATGATCGATGGACAGCTATATCGTCGTGGCTACTCGACCTTGTACCTCTAGTTCCTCACTCCAGAGGAGGCCGACTATGCCCCAGGAGAAGTCCACCTCAGGATATGCGGATTGTATATTGGCGGCAAGAATTTACCATTCAAAATCATGAGCCAAGGTTACTACTGGCCAACGTTAAAAAAAGGATGCGCTCGAGTTCATAAGGAGGTGTGAAAACTGCCCGATTCATGGCAATCTTCACCACCAGCCGCCTACCGAGCTGAAATCCTTCAAGGCTACATGGCAATTCACACAGTGGGGGTTAGATATTCTCAGCCCATTTTCCCTTGTAACGGGGCAAAGGAAATTCATTATCGCAGGCATCGACTACTTCACCAAGTGGGTTGAAGCCATCCCGCTGGCCAAAATCATAGAGCACAATGCTCTTGAATTTGTCCGTCAGAATATAGTCAACATATTTGGCGTTCCCGAGGCCATTGTCACTGACAACGGAACCCAGTTCTTGGGGAAACGTTTCACCAAGTATTGCACCAGTCTGGACATCAGACTAGTCAACACTTCGGTAGGATACCCGTAAGCAAATGGACAGGTGACGGTCATGAACCGTACGCTACTCCACGGCCTCAAGACCAAGCTGGAGGACGTCGGGAGCTCCTAGGTGGACGAGTTGCCCTCCGTCATTTGGTCTTATCAGATGACCTCAAAGGATCCAACTTGTGATATGCCTTTTAGTATATGCTACAGGACTGAAGCTGTGATTTCGGTTGAGATTGTGCTTCCAAGTCTTAGGGTCAAGTCCTTCGACCCACAGGGCAACTCCCAGAAAATTAGGAAACATCTAGACTGGTTGGAAGAAGCTCGCAACATTACCAGAATAAGAACCGCAACCTACCAACAACGGATCGCGCGTTACTACAAAAAGAAAGTAAAGGCACGGCAGTTTGACGCTGGGGATTTGGTCTTGCGGAGCATCAAAGCAACCGGCAAGGTCGCCAACAGAAACAAGCTCTCCCCCAACTTGGAAGGACCTTTTTTAGTCTCCGCAATCCTTCGGAACGGAGCATACAAGCTCCGAACCCAAGACGGAAAGTTGGTTCCATGGACGTGGAACGCGACCCACCTTAAGCGCTACTTCCAGTAAGGGTCCCAGTAAGTCATCCATATGTGTGCACGCAAATGTAAACCATCTAGTTAATAAAATAAATATTTCTTTTCACAAATATTATGTTACCTTTATGTTATGTGTGTACGCATGTCTGTGTGGTTATTTGCAGGATTAAAACGATCTAGACTGCCCCTAAGTCGGGCGGATCTGCACCCGCTCGTTACTAAACCTTGGTCATCCAGGCGGCCCATGAGTGATTGTACTTAAACCCTGGTCATCCAAGAGGCCTACTAAGGTCGGATTAAACCCTGGTTATCCAAGCGACCC
>JAOVVI020004970.1:4989-16998 GCA_028571085.2 Nepenthes alata
TTCTCTAGATCCAGTATAGTAGGTAGTGTACTGTATTTGAGTCATGGATGATATGGCAGATATTGATATCCTGTGTGATGTGTTGTAGGCTGTGTGTAAGCATTTTTGTTTATATGTGTGCTTGTGCAGGATATATTTAACAGGTTATACCGTTGGTTTTTCGTCCAGTTGCAGAGAAAACTTTGTCGAAATTTTTGTAGACCCCATAGTTTAATTATGGGCTTTAGTGTGTGTGTAACCATTGACGGGGGTTATTCAATGGAAAATAATTCGGTCCGTCACAAAAGAGAGACCAAGTATTTGAATATGTTGGGTCATATTGCAGACTTCATTGAGAATATGGGGAGAGGAATCTTACTCCAGTGCCTGTTACTACTCCACCTCCAAATGCTGCTAATCATAGACCGTCTGCATATGATAGATTCGTTCATGAGAGAGTTCTTGAGTTTTTGGTGGAGCTAAATCTGATTAAAGAGGACACGTTCCATATACTAGAGAAAGTATTTGCTATTATCCGTTATCCCGAGGAAGACCGGGTACTATTTATGGAACCACGAAAGGGCGTCGCAGACTCTCCGACACCCTCAGGGGCCTTCTCATCAAAAATTGGATGGCCCCTATTTTTTATTTTTTTTTATTTTTATTATTTATTTTTGTACAAAGATAGGGGCCGTCCGATTTTTTATTGGGCAGCCCCCGAGGGCACCGGAGGGGCTACAACACCCTCCCGCATTGTGGGCCCTCCTTCCCCCGGAGGGAAATCTCACAATATAACTATAATCTTGAAATATGTGTAACTATAAGGTGTTGCACTGCTCTGCTCTCCTGGGTTCCTTGTCTCCAAACCTCTCAAGACTTGTCTCCCACTCAATCTGTGCATCCTCATACAAATTATCAATGACTACATTGATAGACTCTATAGTTACTTTAGTAGCAACCTAGGAAGAGTTTTTCATCACTCTTGGAGTAAAAACTTTTTTATGCTCTCTGTCTCTCATGAGGTATTTGTTACAAAGATTGCAAAGTACTTTCCAGTTGGCTTATTTCATTTCCAAAGTTCATAGGAGTCTTGTTAGCTCCTGAACTAAGATACCTTGTTGGTAACGTGACAAACTAGGTTCACAATCTCTCTCCGAAAGTGAGGCCACATTCCTGCTATGTAGCACAGCCATAACCATCCCCTGAAGGACGAAGTTCTTTCTCTATAACGCTTTATTTTGTGGTAGAGTAATAAGCCTATGAAACTCTTAAATAATTCCGTCTTCAATGTAAAAGATTTCAAAGATACAGTTTTCACATTTCTTTCTTTAATCACTTTTTAATTCTGGTTATGGAGCACATTTCCAATCTGAAGTCTCCTTAAAGATCTCTTTCTCATTCAAATAAGTCATACTTTATTATGAAGAACTTAATTCAAGCAATTTAGTAAGAATAAACATGATGAGTATAATTTTATCATCACGCCCATACTATTGGTTTATAGGATATGATTTTTCTGGAAAAAAGAGCATGCAATTTTTCTGGGCTTATGTTTTTTTTAAGGGCTTTTTGCAGCGCAAGGTCTCCAGACGCTGGAGTTCTAGGAGTGCATGGAAAGTGTGAACCCCCAGAAGAGCTCAGGCTCAGTCGTAAAGAGGATAAAAAGTTCCTCACCAAAAATCCCAGACAAAAAAGGAAGATTAGAATATCTGGTTCCCTCTATCGTGCCATATGAAAGACCGAATCTAATGTCGGTCAGGTAAGGTTGGGATTTGATCCACAATCTGGTGAATTATCAAAGATCTCCACTTGATAAAAAATACATGGAAACATTGAAAAAGAAGAAGAAAAGGACTCGAAGCTTTTCCTCTTGATTCAGATTCTCTAAGTCTATCTTCGTTTTAATGGTTACAAGAACGTGAATCCCATCCAACATATATTACCCTTTTGAAGAAAAATATATTCGGCCAACTTGTTCCACGCGCAACCACCGTCTCCAGCTTATAAGGAGCAAGTGTTCAAGTCTGTTTCACAAACCACTCCTTGACTACTTAGTCTTTTCTCTCTTGAGAACGCATGCAGCCTTGAGGTGCCTTCATTCTAAGTTTCTGCCCCCTCACCTTCTTTCTCAAGTTTCCCATTTGTTTCCATTATCCTTAGGCCAACCCCTCTTCGAGGTCCATAGCAATGGCTTCCAACTCTCTCACTTCTTCACGCAGCTCATCAAGTTCCGCGGGTTGGACTCCAAAGCAGAACAAACTGTTTGAGAGGGCTCTTGCTTTATACGACAAGGACACCCCAGACCGCTGGCAAAATATTTCCAAGGCTGTAGGGAGCAAATCACCGGAGGAAGTAAGAAGGCACTATGAGATCCTCGTACAGGATCTTGAGAACATAGAGTCAGGCTTGGTACCTATACCCATTTATAAGAACACCATGAGCAATGGTAGAGGGATCGCTGATGAGCAGAGGTATTGCTCTCACTGACATTTTAGAGCGTGAACATTCATTCATTGATTATTTCCTCATATTATCTAGCTGGAGCATATACTCATGCTTTCATCATTCCTTAAATTGTATTGCTCATTGAAGAAATAATATACGATTATACAAACTATTGTAATGTCAGGGAATTGCATCAGATTGTCACCTTACGCACTAGACTTTCAGGGAAATGTAAGAGGAAAGTTTATC
Organism: Nepenthes alata; assembly: GCA_028571085.2. Lineage (NCBI taxonomy): Eukaryota > Viridiplantae > Streptophyta > Magnoliopsida > Caryophyllales > Nepenthaceae > Nepenthes > Nepenthes alata. The sequence continues at coordinate 7,663 of JAOVVI020004970.1, forward strand.
CACCATAATTACAACAGCTTGTGAGAGAGTTTCATATGGGTTCTCGGAAAATCATCAGGTGGCATTCCAAACTAATTTAGAAAACTAGCAGCCAGCGAGCATGATGAAGGCTCCTCCTTCATAAGACGTGGAAACCTTGTTTCTAAGCTAGCTTCTCATGGATTACTAGAACTCGTCGTCCTGCATCTATAATAAGTGCATGAAGCCCAAGTACTACTTTCGGGGTAGCTAAAAACCAATGGAACTTGTCACCCCCAAAAAAATTTTGAAAATTTACCTTTCCGGAGGGCATGCAAAGAATACAGTAGAAATATCTAAAGCTGTACTTCAATGATAAGTTCATTCATCTTGTGCGTTCATTCACCTAGGAGCTAGAGATTCATTTACAGAGGTTCTTGAATTTTCTATGTATAGGCAATGTCCCTTGTTCTCTCATCTCCTATAAATAGTGATGCATTTCAGCTCTTATATTATCATCAAAAATACAAGTGATACAAACAAAGTTCAATACAATTTCTCTCTTCTTGCTTTTTTCTGTGTGAGAGATAGTGACGAGGACATTGCTTTTCTTCAATTCTTAGGGATCATTATTTTAATCACTATCCATGGCTTCCAGAAACTCTGCAAACACATTTTTTCACTTTATTACAAATCAGACTCTAATATTTGACAAAAAAATATTATGATTATCAATGTTTTGAGATTAAAATAATTTTTATCTCATAAAATTTGTGGAATATAATTGAGATCGGATATGAAGATCGGCCTCAAGCAGCGAGTAATACAACTTGGACTAATGAGATGAAAAATAAATAAAAGAAGAATGCGAAATTGAATGCCACCACATTGAGATTAATATTTATTAATGTGTGAGCAAATCCATAAATCCCAAAACTTCAATGATTATAAAGGAAAAAGATACGTAGAAAATTCTCAAAAATAAATTCAAAGGCTCGGAGAGAGTAATCTCCATCAAATTACAAAATTTATAGAGAGAAAACTAGAGAATTGTTTTCTAAAGTTGCCAAAATCGTTAACCACATTAAAAGTTGTGGTGATTCCATCCCATAAAAACTGTTGGAAAAAATTCTCAAAAGTTTATCACAAAAATTTTAGTATGTTGTTGTGGCGATTGAGAAGACCAAGGACAGGTCAACACTTTCAATGCACGAGTTGATTGTCTCACTCAAAGCCCATGAATGAAGTGTGAACAAATACTACAATCAATCGTTGGAGGAAGTTTTTAAAACAAGGATGAGTTTGTCACATTCAACACCACCATGAGTGCAACCAGAATCACAAAACGGCAATTACCAGAGAACCGATTCATTTAGTAGAGAACGTGGTAAAGATAGTCCTCGCAGAGGTTGTCAGAAGCAGAGGCAAAGGAAGAGGAAATATTCAACAGCAAAAACTTTGTAATTTTAATCATCGGTGTTCCATTTGTAAGAAGACTAATCACGAGGCCAAAGATTGGATTATCTTCTATCAAAATAGATAATTTTGTTTGTGAAAATAGCGTTTATGGAAAGATGTATAGGACCCCTCTTCCAAAGACATCCTGGGAAGCTAGTTCACCACTTGAACTTGTTCGTACAAATATTTACCCTCCAACTCAAACCTCATCTCTTAGCAATAAGAAATATTTCTTGTTTTTTATTGACGATTTTACTAGAATAATATGAGTTTATTTTCTTGATTAAAAATTAGATGTATTTTTTATCTTCTTACATTTTAAAACCCTTACAGATACCAAAAACGGTTATCTGTTAAAGGCACTCAGAACTAATCAATAAAGAGAATTTATTTACAATCCCTTTCTTGATTATTTCAAAGAGAAAATAATTCAGAGACAACTTACCGTTAGCTATATACTTCAACAAAATGGTATAGAAGAGATGGAGAATCAAATTATAGTTGAAATGACAAGAAGCATGGTTAAAAGCAAGGATTTTCCAAATAAATCTTAGGCTAAGGCTATAAATTCTATAGTCTACATTCTTAACAAATCACTAATCAATGCAGTTTATGGCAAAATATCATTTGAAGTATGACACAATTGCAAACTTGTCATTAGTCATCTCAAAGGTTTTGATTGCATTGCTTATGCTCTAACTTGTTCTTAGAACTAGAACAAGTTTGATAAGAAAGGAGAAAAACTAACCTTCATTAGCAAAGTGAAGAATAAAAAAGGTACCGGTTTTACAATCCCCTCATAGATAACCTTATACTCTCAAGAAATGTTATATTTGATGAAGGAGCTGTTGGGACAAGGAAAGGGTGACCGTTCGGACTTCACAATACTAAACTACACGCGCACTCAAGAATACGGACAAGAAACAGCAGTAAGAGATAAAATAGAAAAGAAGAAGAAGAATATAGTTAAATTTTACGTGGAAAATTCTTTCAAAATAAGAAAAAAAATCACGGGATTTCAACTCACAAATATATCCACTATGTGTGAGAGTTAGTTACAAAAACCCACTCGCCTATATAAGCCCCTTCAAGAAGAATATAAAGAACAGAGCACAATAACACACACAATTCTCTCACTGTTCTCTATCACACTTCACTCTTTTTCTTTACTGAAAATTCTCACGCCCTCACGTTCTGTGTGGCACCTTCTCTCTCTCTTATATCACTCTCTCGCACACACTCAGAATGCAATATATACACGGGCTGTTGAAAGCAACAGCATGCCAACGTGAAGGACACACGTACTGGTGGTCGCCTGACAGCCTGCAAATCTGTAACATCTCTGCAGATTGTTGTGTCCTATAAAAACGGCCAGCCACTCAGTAATGATTGGGCAAATCTCCACAGATCTTCATGTACTCAGAAAATCTTATGAGCTAGCCTCCACGTATGCTTCCTACATCCAAGTCCTTGAACTCAAAGATCCTCGAGCTTTCAAGTATACCTCCAATAGAAGAAAATTCTCGGACATCACATAATATCCGCGTCCGTTTGCAAATTCCTCGGACGACTTGTCTATAAGTCCGCGGACAATATTACTCATAAGTCTGCAGATAACATTACTCATATGCGTAAGAGTCCGCATCCAAATTCTCACAAGGGAGAGACCCCAACATGGAGATGGGAAACAAATGGTTCTCAAAATTCTACGAACATAGATTTTGCACAAGCTCAACAATAGCCGAACGTGATTATTTGACAACTCTCCACAACAAGCCCCTACAGTAGCAAAATTGAGCGTTCATGATGGAGATCCTAAATCAGAAGATGAAGAAACTCCTACAAGGGATCACACATCCTTAACTGGAATTATGAAACATGCAATGCGATGTTTTTTTATGGGTGAGCCTTAATGTTTTGAAGAAGCATCAAAAGACAAGGTTTGGAGGAATGCGATGATTGAAGAAGTGGTGAGCACAGAGAAAAAACATATTTGGGGAATGGTGGATATTCCTAAAGGAAAGGAAGTAATTGGCTTGAAACGGGTCTATAAGATAAAATATAATAAAGATAGAAGTATTCAAAAGTACAAAACTCAACTAGTCACAAAAAGTTATTTGCAACAGTTACATTTTACTAAAACTTTCATACTTGTTTCTTAAATAGAGACCGTAGAAATTATCCTTACTTTGCCAACTCACATTGACCAACAAATATTTCAACTTGAAGTGAAATCTTCCTTTCCAAATGGAGAATTTGAAGAAGAGGTTTATGCTCAGTAATCTCAAGCGTTTCATGGGATAGGAAATAAAGATAAAGGGTATTGACTTTGAAAAGAACTTGATAGATTAAAGCAAAATCCAATAACATGGAACAGTAGGGTAGACATCTATTTCCAGCATCATGGCTTGGTGCGAAAGCCAAAATGAACCGTCACTGTATGTGAAAAGTGATGGCAATGAAGGTTTTCTCATTGTCTACTTATATGTGAATGATCTAATCTACATCGGAACCAACACAAAAATGGTATTAGATTTCAGGAAATCCATGAGGGAGTTCGAGATGATAGATTTGGGCCTCATGAAGTACCTTTTGTAAATACAAGTCAAATAACTGAAAAGTGAAATTTTCATTTCTCAAGAAAAGTATAGTGATGATTTGCTGAGGAAGTTCACCTAGAAAGCTACAAACAATGTTGAGACCAACGGGAATGAACAAGAAGCTGAAGTTGTTTGATGATGCAAAATAAAGTAGATGCTGATGGTTATAGAAGTTTAGTGGGCTCATTGATCTATCTCACAAATACTAGACCTGATATTGCACAAGTTGTGGACAAAGTCTCAAGATTTATGAGTGATCCAGGCAATCCATTTGGCAACAGCAAAGAGGATTCTTCATTACTTGAAAGGAATATAGAAGTTAGACATCAAATACAAGAAGGAAGCTAATTATGCACTTATCTGTTTTACTTATAGTAACTGGGCAGAAAATTTTGATGATAGGAAAAACATATCTATTTATATTTTCTGCCTAGGCTCTAACATGGTCTCATGGTGAAGTATGAAGCAAAGATCTATTACATTGTCATCATTTAAACCTAAATACATAGCAACAAATGTAGCAGTATGTGAAACAACTTGGTTTAGGAGAATTTTGCAAAACTTACAACAACAAGTTCCAAAAGAAACTGTCATCTTCTACTATAATGTGTAAGCTATCACCATGACCAAGAATCCAAGTTTTTTTATGTAAGGAGTAAGCACATTGAGCTTCATAATCATTTCATCCAAGATATAAAAGAAAGTTGTGTTAGAGTATATTCACACAAATAATCAACTTGGGGATATCCTTACCAAACCATTGATGAGAAAAAAGTTTGAGAAATTCAAAACTCAACTAGAATTTCAAATTAAGAAGGAAGTTGAAGAGTATTTTGCAATTACTCATAATAAGTAAATTCATAATAAGTTCTTTCGTCTTATAGATTCGTTTAATTAGGAACTAGGGATATATTTATCAAGGTTCTTGAATTTTTCATATCTTGGTGATATCCCTTATCCGTTCTCCAGTCTATTATTAATTGAGATGCATTTCAAATCTTGTATTATCATCAAAAACACAAGTAATATAAACAAAGTTAAATGCAATTTCACTCTTTTTGCATTTTGCCAATATACTATTTAGCGATGAGAATCTCTTTCTTTCTCTACATCTTTAGGGGTCGAGACTTGGTGCATGATAAGATTATTTTATCAGATTTAGAGGACACAAATTTAAATTATAAAAGTAATCTTACTATATAAATAATGATTATCTCGATCATCTCTGAATCCCACAATGTAATAAATTCGTACAATGGCTATCCTTTTTTAATTCACCCATGATAGCATCATAGGGATCTCAGCTATGAAACTCTGGCAGGAACCAAAAGCTAATGAAAGAACAATCAAACCCTTAATTCCGAAGGGTCATTGAATTTTGGATATAATCTCTTTGTAGGGTTATGTTTTACCGTCTTCAAACCCCCGAGCACAGGATCCTCCGGTTCTTCACTGTATTTGTACTTCAAACAAAAAAGATTCTCCTCTACAAACTAGTTGAAGACTTAAACTTTCCAAAAAACAAACTTCTTCCATGCCATGATATGGAATCTGAGTTGGGTGCAGTTGTAACCCTAAGGAGCAAATACTATTGAAAATTGAACTGTTTTTAAACCTGTTTTATATCAGCATTTCTAACAATGTATTGTTACATATTATACATTTGCAGGCTTCTGAAGAATCTGAGGCTCCAGTAAAGCAAAAGTGGCATCTAAGCTGAGATAGTAACTTCTAAGAGAGCATTGTAGCAATATATAAGCCAGTGAATCGCTCTAATTGTAATTCTGTCTAAATTACCGTTCTTAGGTTTGTATCTAGTCTATCTGAAGAACTAAGGATAGACATTTTATTACTCACCAAAAAACAAAAAAGGATGGACAATTTACGTGTGCTACATCCAACTAAATAAAGGTTTCTCTACTTTAATACTCTATGAAGTATAGGACACGATGTCCTTACTGTGTTGTGAATTCTGTCTATTGCTCCCACACTGTGACTTATACTGTTAACATCTTCAAAACAAGCAAGACATTACTACCTACGGGATTGTTACTCACCAAGTAAAAATTGTTTGTGAGGGGATGATTTGATGTTCAAAAGTAGGAAAAATTTATATATTGAGTTGAGTATAAAAAAAATTTTAAAGTTGTTAAATCCATTATTTTATGATTATTGTTTAGTGTTTTTCAAAATTTATTCATGATATTTTGGGATTTGAACCCGTAGCAAACCAAAGAAAGAATGGACGAGTTGCACGGTAACGTAAAAACTTGCCAACCAAGGGTTCTAGTACGGAAATATAATCTGGATATATAAACCTATAATTAATAGAAAAATGAGCAATACACTACATGCAATTAATAATAGAATCCTAACATGTTGGTCGACGAACCAAGAGAATGAACTAATCCCACAAAATGATCTCTTATTGAAATAAATCCGGCCATCGTTCCTTGAAAGGCCAAAAAGTAGTTCCCAATATAGAAAAAATAGATTTGAAGTCTCAAAGAGTATATGCATTATAAAGATAAGATTGATTCTCAGTAATTGTTGTAAATGAAGCAATGAGCAATCTCTCATTCCCATGCCTAAATACTATTATAGCTATATTATGTCAGAAATGGAGTTAAGGTGCTTAGGTCTATACCGTAGAATACTCTTAGCATTGGAGCGTATGTTTCATTTTTGTTGTAGCTAGAGATGCACATCCTTCGTCTCAAGGTAAACTGAAAAACGGGAAAAAGATTATTAGCATGCATTCTCTAATAACAATTATACGATCCAAATACCAAGATTAATTTTAAAGATGCTAAATTTATATAAATTGATAAATTATTAAAGTTAATTATTGATTTAGGTTAAAAATTAAGTATTAAATCATATTAAATTAGACTCGAGTGGTACTTGAGTTACGCATTAGTATACCTGAGGTAAAGTCGTTGCACCTGATGTACACATAATTGGTATTCGTATGCACTTATTCCAAAACTACGACACTTGATTCATATCTAATGGGTCATCTAATGGGTGCTTATACATAGATATGATTTGGTCATCATGTTTGATACAAGTTTGATAGGTGCATGAGCACCAATCTACTATTTGAAGAGGTTCTTGATCAATTTTACTTATTTTTTATTGAGTTTTGAGAGGAGATAGAGAAAGAAAAGATGAAAAGATAGAAAATGAAGAATAAAATAAATTTGAAGTGAAATCTAAGTGAATCTAAGAAAATTATTAGTAATTTCAAATGAAAGTAAGTATATATGAACTTATTTATTTCTTTGTTATTAAATCTTTCTAAAATTTATGAGTATTTCTTATTCAAATATTCATGTATGTATATTTATTTGCTTCCTTTGATTATATCTTGTATAAATGTTAATTTATTCCTATTTTATAAAAAATTTTAGAAGTTAAATCTTAAATTCATACATGTTATATTAAAATCCTAAAATATTTATAAACACGATCTTACGTGTCTTCCTTTTATTGATAAATTGTTGAAAACTCTACTTTAATTTTGACAAAGGTGATTTATATATTTAAAATTGTAAAAAAAATTATATATTTGTATTTCGGTATAGAATTTTTAATTTTAATTATGAATTATTATAAAAAAATTAATATAATATATTTAGATATATCCTAATACGTTATTACAAATTCAGGGTCAAACCTAACATTCCTGAACCAAAAAAGTAGTATTTATAGCTATTAGTTATATAAAAATAATCATAACCTGAACTTTAATATTTGACCATTGTTGGTGAGGTCATCACCAATTCTTGGTTCCTATATGTTTAGAAGATTTTTATATATTTCATATTTTTATAAGTTTGAAATATTTTTGCATGTTATACAATTTATATATTTGCACAAATTTGGCATGTTTTATGCTCATATATTTCATCCATTTGAATGATTTTTTTAGGTTTCACGTTTATATATGTTGGCACAAATTTAGCATATTTTATACATTTGCATAAATTTAGTATATTTTAGCGTCCATATAAGTGTACATCTTCTCACATGTTTTATTGCAATTTTAATATTATTGGTATTTCAATTTTGACCTTGAATATTACCATTTACATGTTTATTCATTATATTCACATATATAAATATTATACATACTCTGGTAAATGTTAGATTTACTCTTATTACCTTTTTACTAACATTTTATATTAGCAAGCTCGGATATATTTGTAGGAGTTTCGAGTATGGGAGAGGCATTTTGAAAGAAATAATTATTATGATGTTTTAGTAATAATTTGATTTTTATATTAAGAGTTGTTATTTTGTTTTTAAATATTATATGTATTATGGCCATAGGTTGAGAATTGTTAGAATTCAATATAATGTGAAATATATTGTTGGTTATTTTAACTTCAAATTACAGATACTTTTCCTTATGGTTGGGTCAATCAAGTGATGAGTTATTAGTGCCACTTTTGTTTATAATTTTTTAATCTTGTTCTTTGATATTTATATATTGTCAAATCGTTTATTGGTAATTATTGTAGGATCAAACCCTAACATTTGGATCGAGTTCAAATTAGTTAATTAAATATTTAACTATGAGTATTAAATTATAGTCTAATTTCAATATGTTTAATTTTGAGTTTTAGGGATTAGGACGTTTAACCATGAAAAAGTGGTATTAAAAAAAGTCATAAAGAAAGTATTTTATTTGATTTAAGGAATAAAAATGATTAATTATTGGACAAATAAGATGCTTCAAGTTCTAATTGAAAAACATGAGTGTCTTAATATCATGGTGAGGTTGGTTGAGGTGATGGATTGGATGGTTAAAAGGCAACCAAATTCAGAACCAACAGTAGTGAATTCAAGAGCTTTATTAATGGCCTATAATCAATTTGCCAATGAATAGGTGTCAAAATGTTTTAGAAATCTGAATCCGATAAGGTTGAGATATTGATCCTGTACCAAGAAGGCTTTCAAAGTGATCAATTGTCCAGACGAAGAGAAAGTGAATTTTGTTTCGTACAATTGGACGAAGATGCCGACCATTGGTGGACAATAAAGATAATTTAGGAACTAAAGAATGAAGAAATTCCGTAGAACGTGTTTCTGGAGACATTTTTAAACTAGAACTTTCCAATGAGTCTACGAAGAGAACGAATTCCCCCGCTTGCAACAAGAGAATTAGATGATGGTGGGGTATGATACCAAATTTAGAGAATTAGTTTGTTAGGCTCCAATGTAGTGATTGACTAGACAAGGAGAGTTAGAAAATCTCTTCAATGATTGAATGATACAATTCAAAAGTAGATTATGACATTAAGATTGAGGATAT
>JAOVVI020004971.1:0-11173 GCA_028571085.2 Nepenthes alata
ACGCCGGCCCGTAAATTGTACCCATCACTAGTTTCCTATATAGGAAGATTTGATTTTTAACTCCCAATATGTTCACGATGGGATGCCAGTTGTAGACATTTTATGCTTGCTCCTTTTTCAAATATTCTACTGATTTAGTGTCCTATTTGGCAAGGTTTGGTTCTCCACTATCAATGTTGGGATGTGTGATCTTCTCATATTAAATGTCCATTGACCATCCCTCTCGGTTATAAATGGCAAGGCTCTCTATGCTTTACATCATGAAATGTCTTTTGTCCATAGGGTGGTATAACTATTCAAAGCTAGCATGGAGCCTTTACAATCACAAGTTGGAGCTGATGGAAGTATCGACTTGTTCGTGACATCCAGATGCTCTAAAACGGCCCTATTACCGTCCACCCGAGGGCAATTGGAAATTTTGCATGTTTCCATCATAATTTACTATTATGTAAGCTATGTCTAATCGTATATGTTCAATTGTAAGCCCCAGGAAAATGTGTTTGTATTCTGTTGTGAAGGAAATGTGTTCTGGAGGCTCCTAAAGTGATAATTGACTAATGTTGGTAAGAAATTCGAATCTTTCATATGAATTATGGTGTCCATACAACCAATTAACTTGTGAAAAGGTTTGAATTCGAAGAAAACATAATAATCATATATACGTTCGAAGGGAAGTCCATAATGTGTTATGTGATCGAATTGTTCTCCTAGATGGAGATATTGTGAATTAAATTGTGGTGGACCTTTTCTCAAATGAATAAAAAATTATGAAACTAAGACTATAAAATTGTGATACGAAGGTAATATCCTTTAGCCTACCATTATTATTACAATAAAGATTCAAGAATTATTCCGGCCGTATATTATAGCGGGTAATACTCTTGGCAAGCCTTAGGATATTACTATGAAATGACGAGGACTGCATCAAGACAGCGGGAGGTTAGGATAATATATTTATTGACCATGTATGACCGGGTGATAGGCATATCGCTATGTCACATGGTGATTGATGGCCCTCCCTCTTGGTCAATAATAAGAGCTCACGGCCTTAGATCATATGGAGTATCATGATCCTTCCTCGTTCTCCCGCACATTTAGTTAGTAAGGCTTATTGATCTTGATCTACAAAGATGAATAATTATACATAATTTACATTTCAAAAGAAGAAGGATAAAATGTGATAAGCTAACTGTACTCCTAAAGCATATCCGATCATGTTTATATTTACGCATCGTCATCATACTCATATAATCCTCTTTTGTTTTATTTTTCCTATATATATTATTATTGTATTTAATTATATTACACTTATTGAACATTAAGCTCACCCTTGCTACTTCTCATTGCCTCCAGATTAGAACAGGCTTGTTTGGGACAAAGTGGAGACTAGTAGTGGACTAGGCTCTGGATCGGAAAGATTATATTGAAGACTGTATCGGAAGACTTACACCTTATAGATTATTATTAATTATATATATATATATATTCGTAATCCAATTGGGTTTATTAATGTATATTGTATAAATGATTGTGATCATATGGTTTAGTTTTCGATGTCGCTTGGATTTAGTTATACTTTTACAGTATATTATGATTTGTAATAGGTATCTAATGGCATCTCTCTTTAGTTGATACTGTGGTTAGATACACAGTATTGGAGCCACAAATCATGTGGCATTTGGATCCTATGTGTGAGTTGATTGTTGTTTGTTGTTGGGTAGTTTGGAGTGATTTGGATGTATTATGTTTGTTGTACAAATTTTGTATCATTTTGACGGCCGTATTATAGATAGAACTCTACCGATTTTTTGACAAAAAATACGATTCATCACAATTGATATCAGAGAAAAGAGATGGCTTAAGTTTAATTTGAATCATATGCAAAAATTTAGGATAAATTAAGATTGATCGGAGAAATAGACGTAGACATAGGACAGTTAAGTTAGATTGGATACTTTTAGTTATCCTGGATGGTTAGCATAGGCTTAAATTAAATTAGAATTAGAGAATGAGTTTAATTATCCAGCTTACGTGTCCTAGTTAGTATCTTAAGAATGGCCTAAAATGTGTTGCGTTATCTTTAGATAGGATATGAGTAACCACAATGGCTCCTAGGCAAGGGTCTATTCGTGATAGTAGTTGACTGTTAGGTCAGGTGGAGGCACCTTGAGGTTCTATTATGATTTGTGCAACTTAATGCTTGAATTGATCAGTGTTGATCCGAGGCTTAGGTTAATCGATTTGGGTTCAAAATTTAGGCTTGATCAGTTCTGGGTTGAGGTCGTCAGGTTAGTAATTCGCTAAGAAGGGATGCCCGATTAATCTAGCAAGGATAATGGATGCGGTAGGATCGATGGTTTGTAGTTAAGATAACTTAGAATCAGTTCTGGTGTAACAAATCCAAGAATGTCGATTTATAGTCGATCTAGTGATACTTAGGTGCCTAAACTTTCGGGTGGCTCGGATCCTATAAGGGTTGATATATGGGTCCTAAGAAGTAAGATGGTGATATGGTGATCTAATATTCGGAGAAAGATAAGGCAGTATTGCCCCGTGTAAGTTAGGCGGTGAAGTCGATCTCTGATTGTTGATGTGAAAAGGATCATGGGCCTCGAGAATAAAGAGATGTCACTGAATATGTTCGTGGATGCTTTACGGATGAATGTCTTGTTTCGGTGAAAATTTAGGAGCATGCTTCGAATATGGATGGTTCGACCGCATGATTAGGGATTACCCTTGTCCCGTGGGTTGGACAGTAAAGGAGCCCAGAACATGAAATTTGGGCTTCACGGTGATGGCACAAAGTATAGAAGTATCGTCTATCGTGACAAAAGGTAAAAGTTCCCAAATCATGATAATTTGGTATATGTGTTAATTTGAGATCCAGAATCTATGTTTTATTGGTGTTCCTAAGCATATTCGTTTATTTAAGGACCGTATGTCTTATACTAGCTGCATCAAGGTCTGCAACATTTTCTCGGGCTTATAGATATGATTGATTGGATTGATTTAATTGCCCTATGGTGCTAAGACCCAACATGACATTGATGGTGTCTTGATTGGTGAGTTGTCATGCTAGCCCGAATTGTGGCAGTAGGATATGATGCTTGCCATCAAGTTGGGAGATTTTGAATATGAAGTATAGTTGATGGAAGTGGCGACAAACTAGTGTCATTTTGCCTACAAGTTTCCTGAGGAACAAAAATGCCAAGTTTAGTTAGCATGCATGACCACACTTGGGTGTTGTTTTGTGGTTACTAAGAAGATTGGGCTTTGTAAGTATTTGAGAACATTTCTTTGGGGAAAGTATTACTCAAATTACCTCATGATCATTAAATTAACGGTTGCTGTGGAGTCGTGCCTAGGATCAACACCAAATTTTGAGGACTCTGTATAGAACCAATGAGGTATCAGCTGAGTATTTGCCGTAAGGTGCTCCAGTGCTTTTGGAAAGGCCTCATTAGTAAATTCTTAGAATCAATAGGGTGTGTGAACCCTATTTGAGGATCATATCATGAAATGTGAAAGACGGTTAGCCGAGTGCTCAAGTTTGAAACGGATAAGGAGAAGTGTCATATTGGGCATGTGGTTTCTCCGATAGCAGGAGTGTAATTCCTTAGAGTTTGAAGCAATAGCTAATTTGGATAAAGATTGAGTGATGTCTTGAAGGATGGTTATCCGGGTGCTCAAGTGTGAAAGGGGTAAGGAGAAGTGTCATATTGAGCATGTGGTTTCTCCCATAGTAGGAGTGTGATTCCTTAAAGTTTTAAGCAATAGCTAATTTGGGAAAAGATTGAGTGATGTCTTGAAGTTATCTGACTTTCTTAAGTCTAACTGAACCTGGAATGGTGATCTGATAAGTATTTCTAGAGGATTGTAGCGCTGTGAGGCGTTTGGGCCCGAAAAGTGCTCGGTATTAGTTGGAATGAGACATGTGAAGATAGTCTTTAAGGAATTAAGGATTAATCTTCGGCCATGTTGTCTGGGTTGACCCGTGATCGGTTTAGTGAGTTATAATAGAATGTAATCCTTTCAGTAAGCTCTGGGATTGTGTTTCTTATGACTCGTGTGGGTGGTTGTCCTTAGTTAAGAGGGTGTAAATCTTGTAATCAGAATTACCCAACCCATAATTCGAGGTCGACAGTTGAGATCCTTGTTTTGAGGATTTATAAGATTGCTTACGGAGACAGCTCACGGAGACAACTATGTCCAATGATCATCAAGGTTTAAGGAATAGAGTTATAAAGAAGAAAGGATCATCCGGCATGTTAACGGGATAAACCGTTTAAGGATTAGAAGGTGTATTTTGATGTCCTCCAGGGAAGGTGACCAGTACTGCTAATAATTGGCGCCAAAAATTTTAGGTTGGGATATATCTTGATACTCCATAGGAGGTGTTTTAGGATGAATTTTGATTGGCTTCTAATATTTAAGCAAATGGAGTGCTCTGATTTTGATTCTAAGACAGAGAATGATCTCCTAAGTATGAGGCCAAGGAACTACGAGATGAGAAGCCCTCATTGTTTTGGTTTTGAGGATGTTAGGGCAGCAGGAATTATAGTATTGTTGGGTAATTATGGAATCGGCAGACTAGGATAACCCATTTATCGTGATTTGGATGATATGTGGGGATAAGATTGGTTGGCTTGCTGGTATGCTAACGAGATGATAAGTTTTGCAAATATTTAAGTTTGAGGCTTTTGAGTGATTGCTTCAATTGCGTCACTTGGGTTAATTGTGATCTAAGGATTTTGGGTTTACCTTAGTCGCATCGATGTCCTTAGCATTTTTCCTAAGGTTCATATTGCTAGGTAGCTTATGAGTTTGATATAAACCAATAGACATGAATTACATAGGGATTCCTGTGTTTTAATGAATGGTTAATTAGAGTAGTATAATAGAAACATGTGGGCCCTTGGCTCAGAGATTTTAGAATAGGATTGAGGTTCCAAGTGAATAATCATTTTGGGGCTTAGGATGAATTGAAGTAATGGTTGATCAACCGTTTAAAGTTTTGTGATAGGCACGTTTGAAATTTTAACTTGTCTTCAAAGTTGATGGATTTTCATAGAGTCTCCCGTGTATAGATGATTGATGGAGTAAGTATGTAATCTGGTTAAGTCATTGTGGGAGATTAGGGATTTGTCTTATGGTGAGGTTTCAATCTTGATTTCCAATCGAAAAGCATTAGATGTTTAGGATTTGGAAATTCCAAATAGATAAGGTTCTCTAGGATAAATCTCTAACCACAGATATGTTTTGGGAAGCACTACAAAGAGTTTGGAGGGATTACTCCCTCCTACTATCAAAATTTGAGGTTCGTTAAAGTGGGGGAGAATTATAAAGTACCGATTTTTAAGATATGGTTAATATGAATGGTGACATTCTGAATTTCTAAAATATAGTAATTGGGAGATAATTAAGTTAAAGTATGTGAATTGAGGTCAATGGGTTCGGAAGGAATCAGATTAAAAAGCTCAAAGATCATGAATTTGCAAAATCAGGAACCAAAGTTGTAAACCGTGAAATATTAATCTGTAAATAAGATTGTGAGTTTTAAATTATGATAATATTGACTTATTAAACTTATATAATCAAAATTAAAGTCCAATGATGTGAAGAATTGGGTTAGAGTGGTCGAAACGGGTCCTGAACGACGAAAATACGGAATAGGCTTGCTGCAAGTTTGGTATGGGCCTGACCCACACCCGACCAGTGCCCGAGGCAGCATTCGAGAATGAAAAACAGAATTAGAGTGCCCGAGGAGCACCCAATGGGAGCTCGAGTGGCGGCCCTTTGGGTGCCTTGGCGCACAATGACCGTTCGAGCGGGCTCGAGTGCCGATACGCGTACAAAAACGCATTTGGGTCACAACAATTAGTTTGGACGCAAAGAAAGAGAGGGAGAGAGAGAGAGAAAACGCGAAGAAGAGAGAGAAGGAGAAAAGAGATGCTCTTGGGTTCGATTCCGACTTCGAGCTAGTTGGAAATCGTAGATCTGGTCAAAATAAGTGTATCCATATTCTCCTTTTTCATTATTTTACACTTTTGTTCCATTTTTTTGGGTATCATCGTTTCGATACTCGATTAGGTTTGTATTTTGCGATACCCATGAGTATAGCATGCATATATATGAATTTTGTGTCCAATTTTGTGAATTTCGACCGGTTTTTGCATAAAAACCCCAACCCCTCACCCTGGAGGTTTCAGCCTCCGATTTTGGGAGCTTTTATAAAAATTGGATTTAGAATATCACTATCCATATCCTATATAAGTGAATTTATCATTTGGTATTCGATTTCCCCTTCGATTTGCCCCATTTGGCTTCGCCAAACCCTAACCTGCGCCTAGCTCAGGATTCTCCCCTTTTCCTTTAATTATATATTTAATTGACCGTAAATTATAAATTATCATGTCCTAATTATACATATACATTGGCCAAGCATCTGATTTCACAAATATCGACCCGTTTGCGACGTCCGAACATTCTAAAATGGCCCTATTATTGTTCACCCAAGGGCAATTGGGAATTTTGCATACTTCCATCATAATTAACATTTATGTAAGCTATTCTAATCATATAAGTTCAATTATAAGCATTCGAAAAATGTGGTTGTGTTCCGTTGTGAAGGAAATGTGCTTCGGAGGCCTCCAAAGCGATAATTGACTAATCGTGGCAAGAAATCCTAATCTTTCCTTTGAATTATGGTGTCCATACAACCAATTAACTTGTGAAAAGGCTTAAATATGAAAGAAAAATAATAATCGTATATACGTTCGGAGGAAAGTCCACAATGTGTTATGTGATCGAATTGTTATCTCGGCCCTGGTCCGTAAATATAAGTAATTACACATAATTTATACCCCAACGAGAAGAAGAAAAACATGAAAAGTTAATTGTGTTCCAAAAGTATATTCGATCACGTCTTATGTTTACGCATTATCATTATACTTGTATATCCCTCTTCTACTTTATTTTGCTTATATTGTTTATCTTCTTAATTATATTGCACTCGTTGATCTTTTGGCTCACTTTTACTTCTCCTTCTCTCCATATTAGCACAAGTCCATTACACCCGATGGGACAGTATAGAGATTCAAAGTGGACTAGGCACTGGGTCTGTGACAGTGTATAAGAGATTGTACAGGTTTTTATATCAGCTTGATGGTCATATTACAAACAAAATTTTGTCAATTTTTTGGCAAAAAAATACAGTCTGTTACCGTTAGTATTAGAGAAAAAGAGATGCTTTAGATTTGATTTGAATCGTATGTAAAAATTTAGGCTAGATTAAGATTGATCAAATAAGTAGATGATTGCGTATGATGATTAAGCTAGTCCGGGTAGTTTTGGTTGCCCCAGACCCAATAACTTAGGCTAGCATTGAGTTAGGAATAATGATTTAGTTCGATTGTCTAACTTATGCATCTTAGCTAGTATCCTAGGGGTGGCCTAATCCGAATTAGTCCTGTCTCAAAAAAGTATTAGCAATGGCTACAAGGTCGAGGACCACCCATATTCATGGTCAACCATAGGGTTGAGAGGAAGATGTTGTATGAAGACACCTTAAGGTTGGAATTTGATTGACACCGATTTAGTGCTTGCGTTGATCGATATTGATTCGAGGTCTAGGTTAATCAGTTTTGGTTCAATATTTAAGTGATCGGCTCTAGGTTGAGGTCCTTAGGGTAGCAATTTGCTAAGAAGGAGTTCTTAATTGATGTATTAAGTATGATGGATAAGGTAGAATCTATCTCTTGAGGTTAGAATAACTTGAAGTTAATTTTTGAGGTTAACAAATCATAAGATGTCTATTTATAATCGATTTAGAGATGCCTAAGTGTTTAAACTTTTGGATAACTCAGATCCTATAAAGGTTGAGATGTGACTCCTTAGAATTAAGATGATGTTACGGTGATCCAAAACTTAGAAGAGATTGAGGTAACGTTTCCCCATGTAGGATAGGAGGTTAAGTTGACTTCGGATAATTGACGTGAAAAAGGGTCATGGGTCTTGAGGATAAAGGGATAACATCGGATATGTTTAGGGATGTTTTATAGATGAATGTCTAGTTTTGGTGGGATTTTTGGTAGCATACTTCAAGTATGGATAGTTCTACTATAGGATTAGGGATTGCCCTTATTCCATTGGTCGGACAGCAAAGGAGCTCGATACCATGGATCGAGGCTTCACGATGATGGCACGAAGTATAGAAGTGTTGTCCATCGTAACGGGAGATAGGATTCTCAGATCTTGATGTTTTGATATATGTGTTACTTTGAGATTCAGAATCTGTATTTTATTGGAATTTTCTAAGTTTATTTATTTATCTGAGAATCGTAGGCCTTATACTAATTGTATCAATGTCTATGATATTTTCTTGGGTCTATAGATATGATTGGTTGGGTGATTTATTTACCATGTGGTGTTACAATTTAAGTAATTTTGAGGATGATTTGGTTAATAAGGTGCCATGCTAGTGTGGGCTATGATGGTATGGATATGACGCCTTGTATTCGGGTAGAATGTTTGAATATGAGGTATCGTTGTTCGAGTGGCGACGAAATTAGTATTATTTCGCCTACAAATCGTTTCATTAGAATTTGTGCCAAGTCTAGTTAACATATAAGATCATACTTGGGAGTCATTTTGTGGTCGTCAAGGTGTTTGGGTAGTGTAAGTGTTTGAGGATGTTTCCTAGAGGAAATGGTCAACCCAAATCATCTCCTGATCGTTAAATTGATGGTTGTTATAGAGTTGTGCTAGGATTGGCACCTAATTTTAAGGACTCTGTATTGATCTGATGCGGCATCGGCTAAGTATTTTGCCGTGAGGTGCTTTAGTGCTTTTGGGATGGCTTCATTGATGAATTCTTAGAATTAATGGGATGTGTGAACCCTATTTGAGGATCGTATCATGGATTGCGAAAGACGGTTAGCCGTGTGCTCAATTATGAAAGGGATGTAAATTTGGGAGAAATGTTATGTCGGGCATGTAGTTTCTCCGATAGAAAGATTGTGATTCCTTAGAGTTTGGAGTGACGGCTCATTTGGAAAAAGATTGATCGATGTCTTGAAGGTGTTGCTTTCCTGGGTCTAGTTGAACCCAGAAGGGTAATCCCATAAGTGTTTCTCAATATTGCAACACCGTGTGGCGTTTGGGCATGGAGACGATTAGTATCCATTGGAATGGATCATGTGAGGGTAGCCTTCAAGGAATTAAGGATTAGATGTTGACCTTATTGTTTGGGTTGACCCCTGATGGGTCAAGTAAGTTATGATAAAATGTGATTCTTTTGAGAAAGTTCTAGGATTGCATATCTCTTGACATTTATAGGTGGATTACCCTTGGTTAAAAAAATGTAAAGCCTATGACCAGAATTACTTCACCCATAGTTTAGGGTTAGCTATTGAGGACCTCGCTTTGAGGATTTATAAGTGTTACTTATAGAAGTAGCTATTGTCTAATAAACCCTATGGACTGAGAGGTTGCCTCATAGGATGAGATGGTCATGAAACAATATAAGCGAGTAGATTTACTTGAGGATAGTAATGGTGAGTTTCGATGTCAATCATGAAGGGTTGATCAAATGGTAGCATAGATCAGGGAGGTAGTTAAGAGGTTATACTTATGAGATGTACCATCAATCAAGAAAAATATTATTGCCAATAATTGGATGATGAGAATCTTCGAATTGGATATGTCTTGGTGTATCATCGGAGTTATTGTAGGGTGAATCTCAAGTAACTTTTAATATCTTAGCGAAGAGGGTGCTCTGCCTTTGGTTTTAGGAGGGAGAGTTGCCTCCTACGTAGTAAAGTCATGGAATTATGAGATAAGAAGCCATTACCGTTTTGGTTTCGAGGATTTTAAGGGTGGCAAGAATTAGGGGTACCATTTTGATATTGTGGAATCGGCTGACTAGAGCAGCCCACTTATCAAGAATTTGAGAAATGCGACCGGAATATATAGGTTGGCTCATTGGTATGCGAACAAAATGATAAGTTTGGTAAGTATTTGAGTTTGAAGTTCTCGGTGATTGTTCAGTTGCGTTACCTAAGTTAATCGTAATCTAAAGGCTTTGGGCCTTGCCTTAGTTTTATCGGCATCCTTAGAATTTTTCTTAGGTTTATAATTGTTACGTAATCTAGGAGTCTAATTTGAATTAATGGATAGGAGTTACAATAGGACTCTTAGTATCATGATAAATGATTAATTAGAGTAGCGCAGTAGAAGTATGTGGGCCCTTAACTCAGAAATTTTGGAATAGGGTTAAGGTTCCAATAGAGGATCATTTTTGAGACGTAGGAGGTAACGAGGTGAGATGAATTTGGATAGATTACTGTGATGTCTCTCATGTACCGATAAATGAGGAAGTGAATTTATGATCGGGTTTGACCGTTGTGAAAAATTATGGATTCGTCTTATAGCAAGTTTTCAATATTGATTTTTGATAAAAGGCATTAGACGTTGAGAATTAGGATTATTCGAATGATTAAGGTTCACTAGAAATAATTGCCCCTCTAAGGAAGAGATTTGGAAGTGTGTAGGCAAAGTCTAGAAGGTTTATCCCCCTATTGTTAAGATTCGTGGATCCTTAAATTTCAAGAATGAAATTTTTATAAGTGATAGAGAATATAATAGTATAAATTTTATCCGATTTAATTAAAATTATTTATTGTTATTTTGAATATTTTATGTATGATAACAATTAATTAAATATTATAAAAATTTGGAAGATATTTAGATTAGTTGGGTTTGCACCGAAAGTATGTCCATATGGTCACCCGAGTATCAATTTGAGTTTTAAAATTAAAAAAATTAATAATAATAATAATAATAATAGAAGCAGAAGGGGCAAAGGGATTCAGGTAGAAAGAGAGGGAGGAAGAAGAGAGAGAGAGGAAAAATTGTGGCTTTCGAATTCGATTCCGACTTCGAATTAGTTAAAAAAGTTGTAGACTGGGTTGAAATAAGTATACCCATACCCTTTCTTCCGTTCTTTTTTATTTTTATTCAATTTCATTCGGGTAATATTATCCAAATACCCGACCCATGCATATTTTTATAATACCCATGATTTGAGCATACATATATATAAATTATTTGTTATTGAATGTCTGAATATCCCCTCGTTTCGCGAGGAACAGTTTTGCCCAAATCCTAAACCCGC
>JAOVVI020004972.1:0-16996 GCA_028571085.2 Nepenthes alata
GTCCTTATAAGGGCGTGGACACCTCCCTCCTTGTAAACGCGTTTGAGAGGTGGTGGACTCCGTCTGCCAGAAATAAAACCGTGAGGCGTGTAGGTTGGGGACGCCGTGAAGTTCTCCCAGGCCTCAACCTATAGGCTGGAGATGCCGTAAAATTTTTCAATGTCAAAGCGGACAATATCTACATACGGGTGCGTCGGGGACGTTACACAGTTGCTTCCATCAGTTTCCCTAACAGCCAGCGAATCCTGATGGGATAACTGTCAACCGCCTTGGCGTTAAAATTTTTCTCATAATGCATTGTAAAACTCCATCTCCTCTCGAGTAGAAAAAGGATGTCTTTGAAAGGAACAAAAACCTAAAAAAGAGGTAGCTAAGTGCTACAAGAAAAGACATAAAATCGACAATGCCCAACTGTAAGTAGCCCTCAATGGTGAACAATGCCCGGATGGGAGCTACTCGTAGTGGGTGGACACTGACGGGTAAGGCTCAGATTTCCATAAAGATCCAGTCCTCCTCTCTCCCAATACAATTCTCTCAAACTCGCAATGAGCAACCCCTCAGTCGGACGTACCTTAATGACCCACTCCTTGTTGAGTTCACCAACTATAAGCTGACTTTCAGTCGAGTGTACCCTAATAAGCCACTATCAGCAAGTGCATACTCTGTTAGTCGCCCTACAATTGGGTACAGTTTAGTGAACCACTCCTCAGTTAAGTGCATCCTAGTGGGTCACTCTCGACAAGTGTACACCTTGTTAGCCGCTCTTAATCGGGCACACCCTAGTGAGCCATTCTCCGCGAGTGCATACTCAGTGAGCCACCCATTAATTGGGCACACATTAGTGAGTCAGTCTCCATGAGTACATATCTAGTGAGCCGCTCCCTATGAATGTATTCTAATTGAGCTGTCTCTCAGTCAGGCATACATCCAAGTCGTCTCTTTATCGGACACACTTACAAAAGCCAAGCTGCCTCTCACATCCCTCAATTGGGCACACCATACGAAGCTTTATATTTCTATGATCGAGCAGCCTTAATTGGCTTGTTTAGCAAGCGACTGTTAGTGTTCAATAATTACTACCTTACTATAAAGAGAACATTTGTAAAATTTTAAATTAAAAATATTGAAATCACACCAAAGTTAATTCCCGTACAATTTACTTATAAATTATCATTTAAAAGTATTAATTCCCTGTACCCGTTAAACGTCATCCCCATGTTTCAAGAGAGGTCAAAGTATTAGGTTGATTAATCCAAATTGTTTGTTAATTTCTTTTTTTTTTTTTTTACGTTCGGAAATATTTTTATCTCTTACAAATTATGATTTACATAATAACCAAAAATAAAAATTAGAAATTTACTAAATATAAAAATATTTTTAATATTTCACCGGTCAATCATCATATTCCAAATACAGGGCCATCCATCTAAAAAAGCAGTTAATTCAACTCATTTCAATCACAATTGTTCGATTAAAATTTGACGAATGAGATTTGATGAAGATGGCTGGAAGGGGGGCCTGCCCAAAGAGGCAATCAGCTCGGCAGAATCATAGCCTACTGACTTAAAGAAAAGTCAACGCCCTAATTAACCATAGAGGACTTTCAAATAACAGCATGTGACCCAGATCAGATGCAACTTACAAACCCTTTTCTGTGCACAACAGGTCACCTACCCTAATTAGCTGCGATACTGAGAATCTCCCTAGATGGTAACATCCTCTGAAATGGAAGCCCCCAAATTAGTGCTCAATCAGGAAAGGAAGCTATCAAATCAGTACACGACTCGGAATTAAACTTTTAACATTCACAGCATGCAACATCTCCGCGGAGGAGGGACTCTTCTCTTCCGACTGTTATGACCCTAAATGGCCTCTACATTCCCTCGATGTATGGAAAACATCCCCTCATACTGTTGACAACTTGCCTTACCGTCTAAGGAAATGTAGCGAGGTCCAACGGTTATAAAAAGTCATGAGACACACTCTAAAGATATGCTCTTTAAAATACTCAAAACTCGCACAAAGATTCCACTCTCCGAGCAATCAATTGTTATTCTCTTTCACACTACTCGCTCTTAGCAAACAAGGTGGACCTAAGCTGCCCTACATGAGTGCACAACAACCTCGAATCACTCCACACCAAATGCACCTCCAAGTCAAAGTCACAAATTTCCTCCCCAATATCATTTCTAGCATATTCAACATTTACCATTTTTACTTCGAAAGAAAGATTATTTACTTAAACGTTGAAAAATAAATCAGATAACAAGTCTCACAGTTTGTCTCTAAGTTCTCCTCTTTTATTATAGTATGTAGAATCCAAACCACACATGATGAAAATTAGATCCTATGTCAACACGAGTCCAATGAGTGGTTAAACCCGAATCTGTCTAAAATTAGAATTGAGGAGCCATCAAGATTAATATTTTTTAATAATAAATAAAATATAATAATATTTTATAATAATAAATAATATAATCTTCAATTTATTATAATAAAAAATTAATTCGTCCAATAACCATGAGCCAATGAGTCAGGCCCGGGAGCAAGTCTCATATTACTTTTGAAAAAATAGTGTATCTGTAAATCCCACTATAAAAGCAAACATCCTCAAGCAAACATTCATATGGCTCAAAAAATGACATAACCGTTGCTAACTGATTTTCAATGAGAGCAAACTGGCGGCCAGGAGACCCTCGACTCTCCTCTCATTCATGAGGCCGTTCGACTCTCCACCCAATCGGGGCCCCTCGGCTACCTCCAGTTCTTCAGACTTTTAGTCATCTCCTTTGCAGGCCGTCGGACCTTTGCCGCTATGAGGTCCTCAGCTTTCCTCCCGTCCAACGACCATCAGCCTTCTGTCAGTTAGGAGGCTCTCAGCCCTCAGCCTGCTAGGAGGCCGTCATTCCTCCTCCAGTCCAGAGGCACTCAGCCCTCTCTTGCCAGGAGGCTCTCAGCCCTCCTTCCGTCCAGAGGCCCTCGACCCTCCACCAGTCCCAGAGGGCCTCCACCTGCCCGGAGGCCCACAACCCTCCGCCTATAGGAAGCTCTCGGCCCTCCTCCTATCCGAAGGCCCTCAGTCCTGTATCCAGGAGGCGTGGAGCTCTCTTCCTTTCAGGAGGCACGGAGGCCATCGGCCTTCCGTCACCAGGAGGCCCTCAACCCTCCTCCCGTCCGGAGGCCATCAACCCTCCGCCATTTGGAGGCCCTCAGTCCTCCGCCAGGAGACCTTTAGCCCTTAGTCTTGGAGTCACAATCTCTCAATCACAGAGTTAGAAGCTTGCCATCCAAGAGTTAATCATCTATTCAGGTAACTAGAACATTTACTCACTAGTACAACTTAGTCCTTCTATAAGGTGCCCCTCTGTGGGGCGCACCTAGAAGTCGTCCCTATGCCGAGCGCAACTATAGGGCGCCCTCCACAGGAGCACCTACAAGCCACACCTATGCCGGACACACTCCAAGCTGCCCTCAACGGACGCACATATAAGCCATTTTTGTACCGCGCGCACCTATAAGCCGCCCTTTACCGGGCGAACTTATAAGCCGCACCTCTGTCGGGCGCGCCTATAAACCGTCCCTCTTCCGGGCGCACCTCCAAACCACCTTCCATGTTCACACCTCTAAGTCGCCCTCCGTGAACATACAGGTAAGCTGCCCATCTACCAGGTGCATTCACGGAGCTCAAACCTCTAAATACATCCATCTCACACTCCCTCATCGCTGCATCTTTGCATTCTCATCACGTTTACCTTTAAACGTGCATTATTCTATGTATTACGAAAAATTTTTGATTTGAGCGTCGTAGTATCAATGGAGGATAGTCTACCGTTGTCCTCTGACCTCTTATTTAATGTTCATGTTATGCAGGTTATTAATTATCAGCGATATAGACCGGACCCGTTCCATATTGACCCACAATAAAAAATTAGAAGACTTCTTAATCCATACAATAACCGAAAATTCAGAGTGCGACAAAAATATTAACTCAATCTTTTACAATAGCTACTAAAATCTCTAATAATAAAAAAATATTAAATAATATTTTTTAATAACAAATAATATCATTATTTAAGTAATATTAAATTATTATAACTAAAAAATATTAGATCAATCCCTTTAAAAAGCTCCCACAATTCCATATTCCAACAGTACCGCGCTCACAGGAACAATTCTCCCCTTTTCCAATGCGGCGGCAGAGGCACTGCATCGCAGCTGCTCCTTCCCAATGCCGATGGATTATTTATTCTGCAGCCATTTAAAATGATAAAATCTCAACAAAGAAAGTAAAATAGAAAAACAAAAACAACATGACAGTTTTAATCATTTATATAATACTAAATCCTAGACGTTGGATAACGTTGATGGCCTGCCTCGGGCTCGGCCCAATATTCTGGGAACAGGTGTTAATTTCATAGCCGTCGAAAATTTTGCCGATGGTAGACGACCGGTTCAAAATACAAGTTTTAATAACAATAATTTTCATTTAAATTATTTAAAAACAGTCTTAATAAATGTGTTTAACAAGAATAACTAATCTAAAAAATTTCTTAAATTAAAAAATAAACGCCTACAAATTAGCCGTTATCGATGCCCACAGTCCAGAATCAAAAGCGAAGACAACGCACGTAAGCCTCACGATGCCACGTGTCGTCGTAAACCTGCATGCCACGTGGATCAAAAGCATCCCATGCACATCCATCGCCTCCTCCTCCACCCAGAAAAAGGGGCTGCCTTGTAATTGTTTCCAATATTCTGCAGATCTGAAAAACTAAAAATAATCCGGCGATGTCAGCTGCGAGAGAAGATGTCGACAAACCGACCGGCCAAAGGGATGCTCCACCCGGTACAACAGCCGTGTACGGTGGCGCAGCCACCGATAAGGAGGGAGGAGAATCGTACGCCGGCAGCACTGGAGGTTACCACGTAGGTCCGGGGTCGCAGCGCCGCCGGCCTGTCCGGGAAAATTATGACCCAACGCAAAGGCGCGGAACGACGACGGGGGAGTACGGAAAGACAGGAATAGGGCTGATGGACAGGGCAAAAGAGAAGCTGGCAGAAATCGGCGGGTTCAAGGACGAACCAGGACACACTACTACCACTGGTACGGGCAATTACGGCGATGGATCGGGTCAGGAACCGGAGCATCGGAAAAAATGATGAATGAGAAGCCTCCGATGTAAATGGGGATGTGATGGCCAATTCTAGTTTTCTTTCAATTTTTATCTTTATTTTTTAAAAATTTTTATTGGGTCGTGGGGAATTTAAAATATAAAAAACAACCCAATAAACAGTTTAAACTTTTCTATTTTCTCCGAGTTGAATGTGTATATTACGCAACACCACAATATTATATTCAAGTTTCCATCGGTTTATGAATTATAGTCGTCTAGAAGATTTTCTTGGTTATTATATTTTTAAAATAATAATAATAACCAACGTTTGTGATCCAATTTTCCTTGTAAAACAATTTGATGGTAATTGTCAATTAATTAATGGTGGCCTGATTTTTTAGTCCCTAAATTATATATTTCATTAATATATTATTGTTAGAGAATATCATAACTTAAAAAATCAAAATCAGTCAAAAATAAATACAAAATCAGAGTAATTTATAACGATTTTAATGATAAGAAGTTAGTCTAATTATTAATTTTATTTCATATTTGATCAATTTTTAAAATGGTATAATTTTAAAAATGAAAGACCAATTTATATCTAACCAATTTATGTAAGAAAAATTATTAATTACTTTAATGAGTTAAATTCTGAAATTACAATATATAAGCGAGATTCTTTTATACTGGCGATAAGAATTTATGACAAACGCCGGTGTGTAAGTTTGATTTCTGTTTCTTTATTCCCATATTGACTGATTATATATTACCGCTGATTTGCAAACAATATGCACACGTTCATCAATTGAACAAGGTATAAGAACAAGATCATGCTTCAGAAACAATGCACTCCGGTGGGGCAAGAAAGACAATCTCCACTTAAAGATGGTTCGGGTAGAAAGGGTGAATCAAATGCAATAAGGAAGCACATCTGCGACCTGTAGGAAGCCACAGGTGAAAGAAACTAATTGGGCAACAACATACCAGATGAAGGGGCATCTGATGAAGCTTTCAGCATATGCTGCACGCATAAGTAGGCTTAAACAGGAAGGAAAAGACGAAGGGGAAGAAGGTAATCCGAGAGGAATTCCAGTCCCTTCTCTTTGACACATGAGAGTCCTTTGACACGTTGTGTTCAGTTTTTTGCTGATAAGAGGTTCGGGGCTCGAGCGTCCTAAGATGGCGCTCGAACTGCTCGAGGTGGCGGCTGGCATTCAAACGACGAATCGGCAAGCGTTGGCGTGAGGGACGTGAGTGCAGCCGTTTGAATGACTCGGCAGAGTATGAAAAACCAAGTGAAGAAACTAGAGAGAGATTTACCACCTTCCACAATCTTCAATCCCAAAATAAAAAAATAAAAAGCAAACGCAGAAAAAGCAATTGAGCTTCAAGCAAAGATTACACAATTGGAGAGAGATAACCATAGCAATATTTCAAAGGGCCACAAGCGGCAAATAGCATATGACTCCTAAACACGAGAATTCGACAGGAATAAGTCACTAAATATCCAAGCGCTGTTTCAAATAAACAGAGTCTCCATTTCGAGCGCAGTACAAATGCTAGTACTATCGATACCAGTACTATCACTGAGAGATTCTTGACATGTTTTCACTTAGCCATTATGCCTTCCGGAGCCTGGTTTTCCTGTTGCTGCTGGAAATTGAGCGGCCTCCTGAACAACATGATGTGTGGTTCTGGGCGGTGGATGGCATAGTGCACCCAACCACGGCTTTGCTGAACTCCAATGGCACGCCACTCATTCTGGAAGACCAGCACACAATGAAACCACATCGACAAGAAAATACCAACTACTCAAATGTAGCGACGACCCATCCCTTCAAATTCACATATGATGTGGAATTAGTTTATCGATCTCTTATCTTGGCCCAGAAGGGCAGCTCAGTGAATGGGACGTCACTGGCATTTACGAGTTTTTTCAGCAGTGTCCAAAGAATATTGTATATATATATATATGATACCCCACCTAGTTAAACTCAGCTTTTAGTTGGGAATATACTTTCCTTAATTTTTTTTATGGCATTTTATTATACTATCACCCTACTGTTCTGGTGCATTTTATGCCAAACGAAATGGGGAAAGCGTTTTTTTTAGAGGAATAAAACAACAAAAATGCTGTAAATAATAATTGAAGACGAAGAGCTACAGATTACATAAAAAAAGGGGAAAACAGACAAAAAATTCACAGAAACCTGATTGAAAAAAAATCCAATAAAAATCGGATTTTAAAATCCTCTATGAAGCACGAAATAAATTTTCTTTAACAAAATTCAAGCCCAGTCAAGTTATAGACAAAACAGTCCTCCTTTATAGGCCTAAGGCCTAATAATTGAAGTCATGCACATTAGATACGCACCCTTTGATGAAAATAACTCACATTTTAGTAATTTAAGAATAATCTAATCATCCTCTTTCTTTATAATAAGTAATGTGCTAAAGCACTTCCTAATAGAAAAAATTCATAGAAATAAACTTAAAATGACATCAAAGAACTCCTTCACATAGTATCAAAGATGTAGTTTTAATTATCTTGTTATCCACTAAACACATCACATCATCTAATTGATTTATGCAAGATGGTCCTATGATTTCATACGCCGGCCTAGAAAACAGCCCATCGATTGGCGTGCTCAAGGAGCAGAAGCCCTGCAGGATTCCTTGCCGCACGAGATCAAGAGCACACCACTATGCGCCCTACCTAACTCGGGATCGACGGGTAAGCAGGCACAACAAGCAGGCCAATCGACAGCGAATGAAAACTAACCAATCACGGCGCATGAAGTTTTCCAACTCAATAGCCGACAATCCGATCAGAGCCGGTCACGCATAAAAGAGAAACCTATCATGACAATAGAGACAACCTAACAAATATGCCAAAAAAGCGTCCCAAGAACGCCAGAGCGCTCCTAAAAGGACAACCAGTGGTGACAAGGTAGTCACCACCACAACCAAGATAGTCTAGTGAACGCACCGGGAGTACCACCAATGGTCGCACAATTGCCCCTAAACAACAACTATCATTGACGAATTTCACTATCACACAGATCGCACAACGAGTACCCACAAGGCAGCTGTTAGTTGTCCTGGCGCCCAAGACGCGTAGAATCAACCATACACATAGC
Source organism: Nepenthes alata (assembly GCA_028571085.2). Taxonomy (NCBI): domain Eukaryota; kingdom Viridiplantae; phylum Streptophyta; class Magnoliopsida; order Caryophyllales; family Nepenthaceae; genus Nepenthes; species Nepenthes alata. Next base: position 8,258 of record JAOVVI020004972.1, read on the forward strand.
TATTCTGCAACTACCGGAGAACGGGAAAAAAAGAGAAATGATCACTTGCCCAAGAGAAAACCCTCGAATTAGCAAATTCTCAGAGCAAACTCTCTCACAGTGTGAAAAGTCACTGCCGGTCTAGCTCCGACCGGAGCTCATATATCCGATTACCAGATCAACAGGTTTTCCCGAATACACATGGGTGTTATACTAAAGCAAAGTATTGCACACACAACAATATGGCAGGCTGACGAAATTCTAACTGCAAAGGCGATACTTGGCTGGAGTGTTAACTGCAGTGGGGATGCTAGGCCAGAATGAAGTTACAATCGGAGCGCTGATGTTAGCCGAAGTAGTGCCGCCAAGTCGGAGTGATGAGCTCATTCTGCTCCATACTGATCCAAAGACCGACGGAGGGCAGTGATGCGAAGGCCGAGGGCAGACCAATTCAAGGCCAAGGCCGACGACAGCCTAACTGATGACCGAGAGCAGATTGTCTGAAAAGTTGGTCATCTAGAAACTACAAAGTAGGCAATTAAATTTACAGAATAGGTTGCTGACTTTGTAGAATAGGTCACGTGCAAAGTCCAGGAAAGGAAGATAACTTTTTGGAGTAAGTGGCAGGCTATACAGGGCACACAACCGACTTGCAGGGAAGGCGTCGCCCGATTAGAAGATGCATATATATATTCTCGTATGTGATTTACGAGAAATAAGAAGTAAAAAATACAATGAGTAGCCATTTTTACTATTGTACTCTATCCTTTGAGAATTTTTATAACCAAGGGTTTATAGAACCAAAATCTTACATAGAGGAATTTTTATGGATTGTGTATTTCATAATTTTTCCTCTCTTATTTAAAAGAGTATTTTCACGTAAATGTGTCTTATTTGTACCCCTTATTGATGTGATTGTTGTCATCTCTTCTACGTTAGATTCCACTATCCGAAAGGCGCCCATTTCCCAACACATCAACCTCTCGCTTTTGAGCACACCCATAGAAGTCAAGATCCCTCTCATCAGTAGTAGATCGTTCCCCGTTAAACCAACCACCAAAAACAACTCCTCCGATGTCATTCTCAATCACCTCACCTCACCCATACGTCATCGTATCATTAATACTCTTTTCTCTTCATTTGAAAAAATTTTTCTAACTTCAACGTCAAATAATAAGTCGGAAAGTGTGCCCGCCAATACTCTAACCTCTTATTTGTACGTTATGTTGTGCAGGACTCTAATTATCAGAGACAGAGCCCAAACCCACCACAATTTTACCCATCGTGGAAGATCAGGCAAGTTCATAATCCGTTCAATTCGAATCCAATTTTGTAATTGACTTTATGTTTATAATACTTGCGATAATTCTACAAAATTACAGTTTGTTTGTATCATAACCATTAAATAAATTATAATATTTGTTCAATTAATATTGTAGATTGATTTAGATTGCATTCGACTTTACAAAAGTTTTATACATGATCTTCGTATATCAAATTTGTTTTTTTTCAAATGAAAATAAAGTAAAAATGAGTAATTTGGAGCCGGTGCAACTTCGAAGCCATTGCACGCAGTTTTAATCTCGACCTTTAATTTCTACTAAGTAAAAAAGAAAAAAATTTCTATGCCAGGTCACAACATAAGAATCAACTTGTTTCTCCAATCAACGCATCACCACTTGCGACTTTTGAAGGGTCCAGCCAATACGATACACCAATTAATTTAGAGAGAGTGTATATTCCCCAAAAACAATATTCTCAAAGTTGTCCAGGTGGGCAGAATGGTCCATTTGGAATAGCCCACATGATTCTCAAAATTTATGCTTTCAAACATATAATTCTAAATGAAGTCCCAAAAGTGGGCAGGTGGGCCTGCCTCTCTCTCCCGTAGGCCTGCTGCAGCTACATTTTTCTGGTGAACAGTTAACCCACTCTAATTGAATGTTCAGGCGGTTGCAACTTCTTAGGGTGTCAGGCCTGTCATTCTGGCACGCCGGACGTGCACCTGCCATGACAGGCCTAGAAGGCATGTTCCTGCCACCCTACTGGCAGTAGGGTAGCTGGCTTGTGCCATTTGCTTGTAATGGGTGTTGCCGTGTGAGACGGCAATCATTTTAAGAAGCTTAGAGAGAGCTATGGGTAGCCTTGTTGTAAAGATAGAGTGAGAAACACTTTTAAAGAGAGATTGTGTGACTTACACTTAGTGATTATTTTCTTTTATTTGAATTTTGTATAGTTAATATTCTTGTAAATAATCATTCTTTATAATGTATTCTTTGGTGATTTTTTTCTTAGCTGAGAATGGTCTTTCCACGGTAATCTCCTGTGTGTGTTTCTCTCGTTTGTTCTATCTCTACTTTTGACCGTCCGACCGAGAGCTCTGCTTTTTTGCAGTCGGAGTGCTCCATCCGTCCGATCACCATATTTTTCGTTTTGCGCCAACACCGTGTCCCACCATTACAGCCACTATGTGTTACCGAAGGAAAGTGCCTTTTCACAGTAAATCACCTTCTCACAGCAAGACCCAACTTGGCACATTCATATTTTAGCAAAGAGGTCGAAAAACATTGTTATGTATCCAACCTCAACATAAGGGTGGTTTTTGTTCCCATTGATTCTTTAAGGTTGATACTCAACCAATGTCACAAAAAAAAATGAAAAAATATGCACCATTTATTAACAAATAGCAAAATTTAGCTCAAGATATACTGTGTAAGTTAAATTTCTTCAATTTTACGATAATCTCATCGGTCATAATTTTGGGTTTCAAGGAAAGGTGGCTAACCCTCTAAACCGGCAACATTCTCTATTTTTTCATTTATTATGTTAAAATTACTCAGATAAATAGGGTCAAAGATATTTCAATGATAATTCATTCTTTAGTAAACTTGCGGTGGAATGCGACACAGGCAAAATAAAGCGGCTTTTCCTACTTCACAGTGCTCTCTTTAGAGAAATTCGGCATGGTATACATCAATATTTATTAAGCGATCCACCGTACAGCAAATTCATTTGGAAGGATTGGCCGGTCATTTTGAACGAAATAAGACTCCAACGCCTACACCAAAAAAGTTTCATTGTCCATAGATGGTCTCTGATGTGAAGAAACTAATACCAAGATATTTAATATGCCACGCAGCTCTCTCGCTTTACATAAAGGTTGACTATGCATGCCTAAAAGATTATTAAGGAGTCCATCTTGCAATGAATTCATCATACAAGAAATGCTTTCTAGGTCAACTATGTTCAAGAAGTGAAATACAAAGATGTCGAACAGGCCATATCAACTAGAACCCATGACCAAAACACAATGTTATACACATTCTTACAAATTGCGACCGCTCCATTCGATTATGCATGTACAATTTTGTGGAAGGCTTCCCACGCACACAATGAAACAAAAATTGTTCCATGGAAACGAAACAGCAAATTCTTCAGACAAGACTAATCAGCAACCACACGAAATAGTGAACCTTCAAATAGCATTGAAGACAATTCCTCTAGAAGGACTCTTAGTCTATGGGACATTTTTGGTGCAACACGATAGAAAAGATAGGTACACATTTTAAGTTTAGTTCACTGTTTCTTCCACAAAGGAATAGGCAAACAAACTGTACAAGCCGGTGCTTGCAAATTTTGTCGAGAAACAAAGTCAGAAAAAATGTTAAACAATGGCACTTAATTCAAACACAGCCGGTTGTCCGGGAAAGGCTCCATTACTGTTTGTTTATGGTGATAATTCATCAACCCAATCTGCTGCTGAAGTCACTTCCACGTGGAAAAATACATAAGTGAAATTCCAAAGTGAAAATATGCTCTATGACCGGTAAACATTATATTGATCGGCAGGAAAAATAATCCGATAAACACACTATTGACCGGCTAAGGTTCCGCAAAGAAATTGATGTCTAGAATTTTGTGCGAAAATGGTGTGCGGACTTGTAAGTTGCACTTGGGCCTGAGAATATAGTGCAGATTTGGCACTTGCATAATAATGGATTCAGGTGGACAGCCAACCGGTCAACAGAATGTTGAACGAGAGAAGCTATATGGCCCGAGAGCGCACGTAGATGCCAACTCAAAAGATTAACTGGGCATGAGAGATTTCTGGAGAATATGCACAATCTCTCGAAAGTGGGCGCCGTTTCAGTAGAGTACGATATTTTGCATAGCATAGCCGTTGCATAGCTAAATGTATGCCAAGTGACTACCTGTACGTACAACCTCCATGTAAAACTAGGTGGTTGTGCGAATAGCCCGTATATATAGGTACTAACTTCTATAAATTGAAAAGAGAGAAGATTTTTTGTGCGTGTAAATTCGTAAGCATGCGAGTGTGAAGGCAGAATACTGTGAACGTTTTGTACTCTTGCTTTCTATTCTCTTCTCAAGTGGTTTGTGCAACCAAGAGAGTTTATATAACCATGAAACTTATATAATGAAATTTATTTGTGCACTATATGTCCCGTAAAACTTTGGAGTTCTGCTCTTCCTCATTTCATCTACTCTGCTGCTTGTTCAAGTTTGGCCGGTCGGACACAATTTTTCCAACCAGTGGCATCAAAGACGTGATTTTTTGGCCACTATTATACTCTATTGAACGTTGCTAATTGTGGTGGGAACTAAGGTGATTTACTTAAACGGTACCAATTTTGACCCTAGACATAGCAAGATGTCAAACGGTATGCAATTATACATGGTCATTATGCCACCAAAAAGCCTGAGGTGAAATCAGAAGAGATATGGACTCTAAAAAACATACGGTGTGCGATTATACATGGTAATTTATAGATGATAATGTATATAATCATATTAGGAAAGAAAAAAATGGCAAAGCGTTCTGGGAAAAGTTGAAGAAGCTCTATACCTCCAAAATTTGGAACAACAAGATTTACCATCTGATTAAATTGATGTAAGTTCGATACAAGGATGGCTTGTCCATTGCGGTTCACTTAAACAAATTTTAAAAATGTGTAGACCGGCTGAATGGCATGGTATTAAATTTGAGGATGAAATGCAACGTCTATAGCTCCTAGCAACACTACCAAACTCATGAGAGGTAATGTGAATTACCATTCCCAACAGAACTCTAAATGACATAGTCACGCTAAAAATGGCCAAAGGAGTTCTGCTGAACAAGAAGATAATACAGCAGCAACAAAGAACCTCCACCCGTCAGAAATCAAAGGTACTCGTGACTGAGTTACAAAGAAGATATAAAGGCGGCGATCCGAAGTCCAAAGAAAAGATCCGGAGCAAGTCTCAGCCAAGATTTCAAAATAGGAAGTGCCATTATTATGGGAAGAAAAATGTCACATCAAAAGGTATTATTATAAGCGAAAGCGAGAGAACGCGAAAAATGAGAAAGGTAAAGAGAGACGGGATAAGGAAAAGACCTTCGTCTCTATTTTTACAGGAGGTGAACTCCTTTTTATCTGTGAAGTGAGTGACGTGGTAAATTTGGCGGAGCAAGAGACCGACTGAGTGATGAATTCTGGTTCATCCATCCATGTCCTACCTCAGAGATAGTTCTTTACATCTTACACTCAGGGTGATTTTGGGTGTCGAAGATGAAAAATATGGATAGATCGAGAGTTATTGGCTGCAGTGACGTGTCTCTCATCACCAATAATGAAACTCGACCTCTTTTAAGGAACGTACAAGACCTTCCTGATATTTGGATGAACATTATCTCAGTTGGAAGACTTAAAGATACTGATTTTTACAACGTCTTCAATAATGAGACTTATAAACTAACCAATTACACGAGAGAAAAACACATCTAGTCTTTATGTGTTGCAGGCCTCGATTATTGGAGGGGAGGTCAATGCTGCCAATAGTATGGAATCCTCGACCTTATGGCACCGAACATTGGGCCATATGAGTGAGAAATGAATAAGTAATTTGGTCAGGAAGGGCCTCATCCCAGGAGTGAATGACGGATTGAATGTTTGCTCTCATTGTATGACGGGAAAACAAAGGAGACTCTCGTTATGAGGAGACTGCTCAAGAACCATTTAACGAGTGTCCTTTGGAGGAACTAAATATTCCCACTTAAATCCAACGATTAGGTCTCCGGAATATTTAAGAAATTTCATATTCTAGTTGAAAGTAAAACGAGAAAAAAACTGAAGACGGTCCAAAGCGACAACGGAGAAGAATACATTGGGGCATTTCATGTATACCGTAGGTCACATGGTATACAATATCAAAAGACGCCATCAAAGATGCCGAAATTAAAAGGTATGGTCAAACGGATGAGCCGCACATTAAGAAGAGGGTCGGGTGACTCCTGTCCAAGGCAAAGCTCCCAAAAACTTTTTTAATTAAAAATCTGAAAACGACAACCCATTTTATTAATAGGTTTCCCAATAAGCCACTCAGTGGTGAAGTTTCGGAGAAAATGTGGATCGAAAATCCAAAAAACATCTCAGGACATTTGGTTGTAATGCCTGTATTCATGTTCTGAATGATGAAAGGACCAAGTTTGAGCCAAAGACGAAACAATGCGTCTTTCTGGACTACGGGTATAATAAACTTGCAAACAGACTTTATAACCTAGTTAAGAAAAAACTTGTCCGGTCAAGATAGTCTTTGTCGAAGAAAAGACCATTGAGGGCATGAGAAATGAAAAGAAATCATTATCTAGTGTCGGTCGAACAGACAAAAACACTAATATTGTACGACCGACACACTGTAAGACAATACTCCAGGAGTTGCTGGGGAGAGTAATCAAGAGGACGTGATGCCCGATGAAGACGATGATGATGTTACTTCTCAACCGGGCGAGGATGTTGTTGTTCGTCGGTCTACAAGGGACAGGAGACCGTCCTTTTGACTGTCATCCAAAGAGAACGCCTTACTGATACAGGTGAGATAAGATGGTTATAGTAGATCAAGGCTACCGGAAGACTACTTCCGACCATTGCGTACTTGTTCAAAGGTTTTCTGAAGATGACTTTATCGATAAATTGACGATATGCTAATCGTCGAACAAAATCATACTCAAATAAAGGAGATGAAGTAACAACTCGTATAGTCATTTGTCATGAAGGACTTAGGGCCAGCGAAATAGATTTTGGAGATCAGAATATGTCATTATCGGAAAAAACAATAAGTTTTGCCTATCCCAAGAGAGCAATATTGAAAAACCAGTAAGCACACCGTCTGCCAGCCACTTCAGATTAAGTAAAGAGGCAACGCCCGGCCTCAGATACAGAGAAAGCCAACATCAGAGGTCTACCCTACTTATCAGCCGTTGGTAGCTTCATATATGCGGCAATATGCACTGTTAGCCAGTTTCTCTCAAACTCAAGGAATGAGCACTAGTTTACTGTGAAGTGAATTTTGAGATATCTCCAGTCAATTTCAAGAATCTGTCTACGTTTTGGAGAAGAAAAACTCCAATTGATTAACTACACAAGCGAGGATATGACCGGAGACATTGACTCTGAAAACTCCACTTTGGGATACTTGGTCAAGTTTGCCAGAGGGGCAGTCAACTGATAATCTAAGTTGCAGAAGTACATTACACTTTCTACTACAGAGGCGGTATTCATTGCTATCACTAAAACAAGTAAAAAGACATCATTGATAAAAAGGTTCATCCAAGAGTTAAGTTTGAGGCAAGATAAGTATATGGTGCTTTGTGACAACCAAAGTGCAATACATCTGTCTAAGAACTTTTCTTTCCATTCAAGATCGAAACACATTAATATTCCTATCGATTGATAAGATATGTTATGGATGAATGACGGTTGTCAGTAGAGAAGCCCGAATGGATAAAAAATAGGTCAATTACTACCGAAGGAAAGCACTCATGTAAAAAAATACATGAATGAAATTTCGGAGAGAAAATAAGCTGTATAACTAGTAAACAAGCTGTTGACCGGATAAGGTTGGGCAAATAAGTTAAGGTCAAGGACTTTGCATGGATATGATCCGCAAACTTGTGAGCACTTGGGCCCGGGGACTCTGATGAAGGTATAGTACATATTTAGTACTTACACCGGAATGGCTTCAGATGAACGGCTAACCGGTCAACAGAATATTGACCAGCTAATCGGCTAAGATAAGAAACCGATCAACGAGACGCTGACCAACGAGATGTTTGACCATCCACAAGAGAAGTTGTATGGCCCGAGAGAGCATGTGGATGCTAGCTCAGAAGATTGATTGGGCATGAGAGATTTCTAAAAAATATGTGCAATCTATGCATAATAGGCGCCGTCTCTATAGAGCACGATGTTTTACATGACAGTGTCGTTGTAGAGTTGTACTTACGTCAAGTGACTCCCTGTACTTGCAACGTCCTTGCTGACTAAGCAGTTGTGCAAACAACCTGTATATATGTATTGAGTTTTGTAATACGAAAGGAAAGAAGATTCTTTGTGTATGTAAGTTTTTTAATGTGAGAGTGTGAAGACAGAACACTGTAAGCATTTTTTACTCTTGCTATCTATTCTCTTGTCATGTGGTTTGTGTAATCGAGAGGACTTGTGTAACTGTAAAACTTATATAATGAAATTTGTTTATGAATTGTGTATCTCGTAATTTTTTCTTTATTTCATAAGGGTTTTTCCAATAAAATGTTGGTGTTCTTCTTCTCTCTCTTGTTTCTTTTATTCTACATCAGCTTCATCCCTTACCACAAGTCTTTATTGGACACAAAAATTCAGCCTCAACTAATCGAAAAGATGCATTCCAAAGTTTAACTACATATAGGAATTCAAACATCTGAGTGTTAGACGACAAGTGGAC